>WNWK01010058.1:0-72635 GCA_009830355.1 Cherax destructor
AAAAATTACATACAGTGGTACCTCGGTTAACAATATTTTTTCGTTCAAGAATGCTGTTCAAGTGCCATTACCAAACAAATTTTTCCCCATTAGGAATAATGTAAAATAGACTAGTCCTTTTAGACCCCCAAAAATACACTTACAAAAGCATTTAAAAAAATAAACTTGCATAAAAGGGCGAGTTTGGGGACCATCGTTAACCAAGGTACCACTGTATATAAAATAATATAAAAACGAGAAAAAAGGTATATCGGCAACACTTCTGCAAGCGGCAGGACTCGATGTTGCTGTCAGGTGAGCATTCAGTGCCAACTTCTCGGTCTCATATATCGGTAAGTACTGAACCTAATTTTTTTTTTTATCCTATAACACTTAGAAAAATGTGCACTTTATTTCTATAAAAAAAAATTGTTTTTTTCAAAATATTCGGGCACTGGGGTAGTAAACGTATATATGTATATGTTTGGACCATTTACGGGTTAAACAGTCCAAATGTATATACAGTAGGCCCTCATTTAGCACGGTAGTTACGTTCCTGAAAACGTAGTGTTAGCTAAAATCGTGTTAGATAATTAAAAGAACTTATGGGAAAAATAGAGTTACGTTCCCTGGTGATGGACCAGGTGCTTCGGCTCCCTCAGTGTCATGGTGATGGACCAGGTGCTTCAGCTCCTTCAGTACCCTGGTGATGGACCAGGTGCTTCGGCTCCCTCAGTGTCATGGTGATGGACCAGGTGCTTCAGCTCCTTCAGTACCTTGGTGATGGACCAGGTGCTTCAGCTCCTTCAGTGCACTCTTTTATGGTGGCCTGATTGTCAAAGCATGTTCCATGGATGGCGTACGTGGGTTGGGTAGGAGTTTTTGTTTGTGGGATTGATTTTGGGTTTGAAAGGGACCTGCCTAGTGTGGACCAGATGCCTTGCTGCAGTGTTTCTTATTTCTGTGTTGTTTTGAGTGAGAGGGGTTGCATTTGAACGGGACTTGCACAATGGTTGGGGGAGATGGTTGTCGGGGCTTGTTGCTTGGATGGTGGTGGGGATGGGTTGGACAAATATTTTTATTGGTGGGTTGCTTTTGACATGGACCTGCCAAGTATGGGCCAGTAGGCCTGTTGCAGTGTACCTCCTTTCTTATGTTCTTATGTTCTTCTTAAAAGGGGAGTGTTAATATGACATGACATCAGTGAATCCTTGGTGTTTGCCACGCTGTTTGCTCTAGCTGGTGCTCAATTTAACTCTGCAGGCATCTCAGGCCAATCGTGCCAAATTTGGAGGCAGGAAAAATAAAACGTAAATATACGTTTGGGGCAGTAGCAGTACTAACGTATATATACGTTTGGACTGTTTAAGGGTTAAATATTTTGAACTACTTCAATTTTGTAAACCTAGTTAATCACTACAATTACCTAACCTTAATACCAGTAAAATTATTGTGTCACTATAGAGTAAGATCTAGTATAGGACTGCCTGAAATGCCTAGGAATACCTAGGCATACTACTGGCCTTCTTGTAATAAGTATTTCATAAAATGTACAAATACCATAAAATATGTAAACCCCACTTTGTAATATTATCAGAAATAAAGAATTTGAATTTGAAAATTATAGCTGTTACAAGCAATGAATTGTTTATAGTTACTGGTGGGTCCTCAATTAGGTAAAGGTTAACCCTTAAACGGTCCAAACATATACAGTGGACCCCCAGGTAACGAACACCCCGGAAATCGTACAATTATGTAAGTATAATATTGTAAGTGCTTGTCGAAGTGTATTTTTGGGGGTCTGAAATAGACTAACCTACGTGACATTATTCCTTAAGGGAGTAAATTTGTTTGGTAATGGCACTTGAGCAGGCTTCTAGAATGAAGTTTTTACGTTACTCGGGGGTCCACTGTATATACGTTCATACGTTCTTACCGCTACTGCCCCAAACGTATATTTACGTTTTATTTTTCCTGCATCCAAATTTGGCACGATTATCATGAGATGCCTGGTCAGCATAGAATGGGTCTTAACACTCGGTGTGCGCCATATTAAAAACATCTGTGACCACTTAGTACCTTGTGGGAGCACCAGTTAAATTGAGGGCCAGCTAGAGCAAACTCTGCAGCAAACACCAAGGATTCACTGATGTCATGTCATATTAACACTCCCCTTTGAAGTGGAAAGTGATGTTGGCAGGCTGGCAGGCCAGCTGGCTGCCTGCCTGCCTGGGGACCTGGCTAGCAAACAGCTGGTTGGCCAACTGGCTGGCCAGCAGCTGGCTGGTCAGCTGAGTACCTGATTGGCTGTCTATCTCTGTCTGTCTGTCTGTCTGTATCTATCTGTCTCTGTCTCAATCTGTCTCTATCTCACAGGAACACATACATAAATACAATTATACATAGTGTAAATTGCCTAGGATAACTAAAAAAATCAAGACAAAGTGTTATACTGTGCTTGTGATCTGCATAATACCAGTTGGTTCATGAGCTACTCTCTGAGACAAGCAGACAGAAAGGAGACGACACACAGGCAGACAGAAAGACAGACACACAGACAGACAGAAAGACAGACACACAGACAGTCAGATACGGACAGACAGGTTTGCGTAACAAATAAAGGGAAGCAGTGTAAGCTCGTCAAATGTCATCACTGTAATTACTGGACTGATAAGAAGAGATAAGACTATGGCTCACCCCTCATGAAATGTCACTAGTCATCATTAGTATAGATCAGATGAGATAAGGCAGCAACACAAATCTTACAATGCTTCAACAGAACTTTTGTTATTATTATTATTATTATTATTATTATTATTATTATGCACTATCATTTATTATTATTATTATTCACTACCATTATTATTTTTATGCACTATCATTATTATTATTTGAGTACAATTTCAGTACCTAATATTAGTGTCAGAACACAGATTGGTTATGAAATCACAAGAACTACTATAAATTGTGATTATGAGAACATAAAAATTATATAAAATAATAAAAAAAAAGTAAAAAAAGGTATATCGGCAACGATTCTGCAAGCGGCAGAACTCCTGTTGCTGTCAGGTGAGCATCCAGTGCCAACTTCTCTGCCTCATATCTCGGTAACTACTGACTAAAATTCTTTTTTTTTTTATCCTATAACACTTAAAAAAATGTGCTCTTTATTTCTATATATATAAAAAAAAAAAATTCAAAAGATTCGAGGCACTGGGCTTGCGAAGGTATATATATGTTTGGATCGTTTAAGGGTTAATGTTGAAGTCACCAGCAAGTAGCAGGTAATGTTTGTTTAGTTACTTGTTTGTTATTAGGCTTTATAGGTTGTCACTGAATTTTGGAATACAGTGGAACCCCGACTAACGAACACTCCATATAGCGAATAAATCGTGTAACGAACGCTTTTTTCGCAAAATATTTTTCTCATGTAGCGAACCATACCAGACCTGTCCGCCTGCGGTGAGGCGGACAGGACGCCAGTCAAGCGTTGTTTACACTTGAGAGAACATTACCCAGCACGCTCTTTCAAACATTCACATACTTTTGTTGTGTTTATTGCTGGTTCAGTGATTGTCACTGTGAAATAAGTCACCATGGGTCCACAGAAGCTTCACAAGTCGATAAAGTGTAGTAATGGAAATAAGTCACTCTGTCTGACTTATTTGGCTTATCCTAGGTTTTCTACACATATGCTGCTATGTATGATAATCTATGTATAACTGGATTTTTGTATACCTGGAGTTTACCTGGAGAGAATTCCAGGGGTCAACGCCCCCGTGGCCCGGTCCGTGACCAGGCCTCATGTTGGACCAGAGCCTGATCAACCAGGCTGTTACTGCTGGCCGCATGCAGTCCAACGTACGAACCACAGCCTGGCTGGTCAGGTACCGACTTTAGGTGCCTGTCCAGTGCCTGCTTGAAGACAGCCAGGGGTTTGTTGGTAATCCCCCTGATGTATGCTGGGAGGCAGTTGAACAATCTTGGGCCCCTGACACTTATTGTGTTGTCCCTCAATGTGCTAGTGGCACCCCTGCTCTTCATTGGGGGGATGTTACATCGCCTGCCAAGTCTTTTGCTTTCGTAGGGAGTGATTTTCGTGTGCAAGTTTGGTACTAATCCCTCGAGAATTTTCCATGTGTATATAATAATGTATCTCTCCCGCCTGCATTCTAGAGAGTACAGGTTTAGGAACTTCAAACGTTCCCTGTAATTGAGGTGGTTTATCGCAGTTATGCGTGCCGTGAAGGATCTCTGCACATTTTCTAGGTCAGCAATTTCACCCGCCTTGAAAGGTGCAGTTAGTGTGCAGCAATATTCCAGCCTAGATAGAACAAGCGATCTGTAAAGTGTCAACATGGGCTTGGCATCCCTGGTTTTGAAGGTTCACATTATCCATCCTGTCATTTTTCTAGCAGATGCAATTGCTACAGTGTTATGGTCCTTGAAGGTGAGATCCTCTGACATGATCACTCCCAGGTCTTTGACATTAGTTTTTCGCTCTATTGTGTGGTTGGAACTAGCTTTGTACTCCAATGAGATTTTAATTTCTTCACTTTTTCCGTATCTGAGTAATTGAAATTTCTCATCATTGAACTTCATATTGTTTTCTGCAGCCCATTTAATGATTTGGTTAATGTCTGCTTGGAGTCTTGCAGTGTCTTCAACGGTGGACACTGTCATACAGATTCGGGTGTCATCTGCAAAGGAAGACACAGCACTGTGGCTTATATCCCTGTCTATGTCCGATATGAGGATGAGGAACAGGATGGGAGCAAGTACTGTGCCTTGTGGAACAGAGCTTTTCACAGTAGCTGCCTCAGACTTTACTCTGTTGACTACTACTCTTTGTGTTCTACTTGTTAGGAAATTATAAATCCATCTACCAACTTTTCCTGTTATTCCTTTATCACGCATTTTGTGTGCTATTACACCATGGTCACACTTGTCAAAGGCTTTTGCAAAGTCTGTGTATATAACATCTGCATTCTGTTTGTCTTCTAGAGCATCCAGGACCTTGTCGTAGTGGTCCAGTAGTTGGGACAGACAGGAGCGGCCTGCTCTAAACCCATGCTGCCCTGGGTTGTGCAATTGATGGGTATCAAGATGAGTGGCGATCTTGCTTCTTAGAACCCTTTCAAAGATTTTTATGATATGGGACGTTAGCGCTATTGGTCTGTAGTTCTTTGCTATTGGTTTACTGCCCCCTTTGTGGAGTGGGGCTATGTCTGTTGTTTTTAGTAACTGTGGGACGACCCCAGTGTCCATGCTCCCTCTCCATAGGATGTTAAAAGCACGTGATAGGGGCTTCTTGCAGTTCTTGATGAACACGGAGTTCCAAGAGTCTGGGCCTGGAGCGGAGTGCATGGGCATGTCATTTATTGCCTTTTTGAAGTCATTTGGCGTCGTGGTGATGTCAGATAGGCATGCGTCTGTCAAGTTCTGTGGCACTCTCATAAAAAATTCATTTAGGTCTTCAATTTTCAGTCTGGTTAGCGGCTCGCTAAAAACTGAGTCATACTGGGACTTAAGTAACTCACTCATTTCCTTGCTGTCATCTGTGTAGGACCCATCCCGTTTAAGTAGGGGCCCAATACTGGATGTTGTTCTCGACTTTGATTTTGCATAAGAAAAGAAATACTTTGGGTTTCTTCCAATTTCATTTATAGCTTTTAGTTCTTCCCGCGTTTCTTGATTACTGTAAGATTCCTTTAGTTTTAATTCGATGTTTGCTATTTCTCTGACTAGTGTCTCCCTACGTATTTCAGATATATTGGCCTCCTGTAGCCGCTCCGTTATTCTTTGCCTTCGCCTGTATAGGGAGCGCCTCTCTCTTTCTAGTTTGCATCTTCTCCTCCTTTTCCTTAAGGGAATTTGCCTTGAGCAAACCTCTAGTGCCACAGAGTTAATTTGGTCTAGACATAGGTTAGGATCCGTGATGCTTAGGCAATCTTCCCAGTTTATATCATTTAGGACTTGGTTTACTTGGTCCCACCTTATGTTTTTGTTATTGAAGTTGAATTTGGAGAAGGCTCCCTCGCGGCTGATCACATTTTGTTGATCTGGGGCTCCCCCCATGCATGTCTGGACCTCTATTACGTTGTGATCTGAGTATATTGTTTTTGATATGATGACATTTCGTATCAGATCATCATTGTTGGTGAAGATGAGGTCCAGCGTATTCTCTAATCTTGTGGGCTCTACTATATGCTGGTTTAAGGTGAACTTGGTGCAGATATTTAAAAGTTCATGCATGTGTGAATTTTCATCTGAGCTGCCTCCTGGTGTTATCTCTGCTACCATATTGTTTGTAATGTTCCTCCATTTTAGGTGCCTGAGGTGGAAATCCCCCAGTAGCAAGATGTTGGGGGCAGGAGCTGGAAGATTTTCCAGACAGTGGTCAATTTTCAGAAGCTGTTCCTGGAATTGTTGGGACGTTGCATCCGGGGGCTTGTAGACAACCACGATGACCAGGTTTTGATTCTCGACCTTTATTGCTAATACTTCAACTACAGTGGACCCCCGAGTCCACTGTATATATACAGTGGTACCTCGAGTTACGATGGTCCCCAAAATCGCCCTTTTATGTAAGTTTATTTTTTTAAATGCTTTTGTAAGTATATTTTTGGGGGTGTAAAAGGACTAGTCTATTTTACATTATTCCTTATGGGGATAAATTCGTTTGGTAATGGCACTTGAACAGCATTCTCGAACGAAAAAATATCGTAACTCGAGGTACCACTGTATATACATTTACTTACCTTTATTGAAGAGTTGCAGGCATCTGGAAGGTAGAGTTGCTGATAGGGGCAGGGAGTTAGTGGTTGGAAGGGGAATCCCCCTCCAAAAGGACTTCAGGTAACAAGTCCCTTTCTGGGGTTACTTCCCTTTTTGGTCTTTTAATGCCACTAGGACCAGCTTCAGAGTCACCAGACCCCTGCCTGGTGAAGTAACTGTCCAGAGTCCTCTGTTTCTGGCGACCCTTCAACACTTTCCTGAAGTGCGACATGGCTCTGTCACTGAAGTGGCTGCACAGAAAGCTCATTTCAGCTTGCTCAGGGTGGTGTCTTTCAACAAATGTCTGCAACTCATTCCACTTTGTACACATCTCCTTAAGCACTGAAGAGGGCACCTCCTTCTGTCTCTCACCCTCCTCCTTTGAAGCAATAACCTCAGCTGTGGTCTGTTGCTGTTCCAGATGAAGCTCTTGCAGCTCTTCAGTTGTTAGCTCTACCCTGTGGGCCTCCACCAACTCTTCCACATCCTCACCACTCACCTCCAACCCCAGGCTGTTCCCCAATGCCACAATAGAGTCCACAACAGGCACAGGGTCGTCAGGGTCAAGGTCAGGGTCAGCCTCAAATCCTTCAAAATCCCTCTGTTGGACACAACAGTTATTATACATAGTGTAAATTACCTAGGATAACCCAAAAATTCCAGGCAAAGTCCTATACAATGCTTGTAGATATAAGACATAATACGCATGACTGGCAAGTAATATGCATTGTCACTTCTGCATCGCGTATAATACCTGTTGGCTTACGAGCCGCACTCAGACTGAGACAAGCAGACGGAAAGACACACACACACACAGGCAGACGGAAAGACACACACACAGGCAGACGGAAAGACAGATAAGCAGAGCTAGACAGACAGACAGATAGACAGTGGAAACAAGGAGAGGGTTCCCTGCTCCCATTCATCAATGTCATTGGGCTGTCAGTGTTATCTGACACTTGTCATAACACCATTCTTCAAGGAGTTTCATATACTCCAGGCACACACAGGCAGACAGAAAGACAGATAAGCAGAGCTAGACAGCTGGCCACAATGGTCTCCAAGCAGAGTTCAAAGTCCTGGAAGTCACTCCCTCCCAAGCCTTACCTATAAGGCGTATGCAATGCAAAATGTTGAAGTGATCTTTCCAGAACTCTCTTAGGGTCAACTCAGTGTCCGAGGTCACTTCAAAGAACTTTTCAAACAGTGCTTTGGTGTACAGTTTCTTGAAGTTGGAAATGACCTGCTGGTCCATGGGCTGGAGGAGAGAAGTGGTGTTAGGAGGCAAGAACTTCACTCTGATGAAATTAAACTTGTCAGACAAACACTCTTGCAAGTTGTGAGGGTGAGCAGGAGCATTGTCCAGTATCAGGAGGCACTTGAGTGGCAATTTCTTTTCCAAGAGGTATTTCTTCACAGTAGGGCCAAACACTCCAGTCACCCAATCCTTGAAAATCTCCGTAGTGACCCATGCCTTGGTGTTAGCCTTCCAATGCACACACAAATTATTTTTGTCAACACTGTGATTCTTGAAGGGTCTGGGATTTTCATAGTGATACACCAGTAAAGGCTTCACTTTAAAATCCCCACTAGCATTAGAACAAAACATGAGAGTTAGCCTGTCTTTCATAGGCTTGTGTCCTAACTGTGCCTTTTCCTCCTGAGTAATGTAGGTCCTGTTGGGCATTTTCTTCCAAAACAGGCCTGTTTCATCACAGTTAAACACTTGTTGGGGGAGGAATTGTTCAGCCTCTACGAACCCCTGGAATTCATGCACAAATTTTTCAGCTGCACATTTGTCTGAGCTGGCTGCCTCACCATGTCTCACAACACTGTGTATGCCACTACGTTTCTTAAACCTGTCAAACCAGCCTTTGCTGGCTTTAAAATCACTCGCCTCACCACTGGTTGCAGGCATTGTCTTGACAAGATTTGCGTGCAACTTCCTTGCCTTTTCACAAATTATCGCCATGGAAATACTATCACCCGCTCTGTTTTTCATGGATCCACACCAACAACAACTTCTCAACCTCATCCACTGTTTTCGAGCTATTTTTCGTTAACATATCAACCCCTTTTGCAACATTAGCTTCCTTGATCTCATTTCTCTTTGCCAGGATAGAGCTGATAGTAGATGGGGTTTTGTTGTACATCCTGGCAAGATCACTCAGACGTACGCCACTCTCATATTTTTCTATAATCTCTTTCTTCAGTTCGATGGTGTTCCTCACTTTCTTTACCACAGGGGTGCCACTAGGAAGCTTCTTTGGACCCATGGTGACTTATTTCACAGTGACAATCACTAAAGCACCAAAAAAAACACCAAATGTAGTGTGAATGTTTGAAAGAGTGCACTAGGTAATGTTCTCTCAATGGTAAACAACGCTTCACTGGCGGCGTCCTGCATCCCGCGCAGGCGCGGAGCAGGCGGACAGGTCTAATACGTTACGAAACACGAGCCATTTTACGATTCTCGAAATTGAAAAAAGCTTACGAAACACGATGTTTACGAAATAAGAACCTTACGAAACTTGGGGGTCCACTGTACATCATTTGAGGCATTTAGTAGTTCTGAACATATAAGTGACTCTGTGATATACAGGCCAACCCCCCCCTTTTTGCCTGTTCACTCTGTCGCACCTGTATAGGTTGTAGCCCGGGATCCATATTTCATTGTCCAAGTGATCTCTTATGTGGGTATCTGTGAAAGCTGCAATCATAGCATTTGACTCTGTAAGCAGTCCACGAATGTAAGGTATCTTTTTGTTTGTTGCTGGCTTTAGACCCTGTATATTAGCAAAGATGAATGTAGTTGGATTGGTGGTATTGGGGGAATCTTTTTTTCCTGGCACTAATATCTGTTGTATTGGAGTGGAGGTCATTGGCTGTGATTTCACTCCAGAAATGATTGCAGTTGGTGTACAATTTCTGTCATTTCCTGCCAGCTTTTTTTCCTTCCTGGTACTAAAAAACCTCTCTCTCCGGAGTGGCTGTGGCTACCCAGGTTTTGCCATGATCTGGATGTTCTGTGTCGCCTCGTACCCTTTAGGTGGTATGCCTGGCAATATAAGTTATAGCACTGTCTTTCCTAAATTGATGAGTGGCACATTTCAGGGTGGAAAAACTTACAGGATGGGAGGCTGCATTTGCCTGTTTTCATATGGGCACGGCATTTTCTGGGGTGATCATAATTGCATGTCCCATCTGATTTCCCAGATTTTCCATGCCTGCAGATACCAAGTGCATAATATTCACATAGGCCTGGTTTCCGTTTGCCCTGGTTTTTTGAGACTGTGTTCCCCATTTGTGGGTGTGTTCCTGTCTCGTGTCTGTCTTCGTTACTAGTGCTAACAATGGAGCCTTCAACTGTTTCCGGTAATTTATCTTCAGTATTTCCCTGGGCATCCCCTTGTTTACTATCTACCATGGTATTGCTAGTTTGTAGCACTGTTTTTTGTGTGTCCTTGTCTACACCTGTTTCCCCATCATTTATTTCACTAGAGCTCCTGTCCCTCTTCAGGGCACCATCATTTATTTCTCCATTCTTACATTTACAGTCAACCATTTTAACATCTGTACCAGGGGCGGTAGCACCATCTGGCCCTGATTTTTTACTTTCCCAACTGTTATAGAAAGCTGTCATGTTTTTTATGAAGTCCAATTTGGTGTTGTCATCTTTTAATATCGATGTGATTTTATTCCACAGTTCGGTCTCATTTGGACATACCCAAAAACACTTCCCTTGTTTAATATCTCGTGTAGTAGAGTCTTGGATGTCTACACAAGGGGCGTGGCAGCATTTACCACAAAAGTTGCATGTAATCCATGCAGTGGAACGTTTGTTTGTGTGTTTGCATACTACACAGGGTTTCATGATTGGTTTTGTTAGTTGTTTTACTGTATATTCTACTAATGGCTTCCCTGAAGTGGTGATCTGTCTATTTGTATTGTATCTATTTTATTTGCATGTGTAAGTGTTTGGACAATCTTACAGCTTTAAGTTATTGTTATTATTTGAGTGTTTGATAAGGTCCCCTAAAACTCCGTCCGCTTATTGAATCCGGACAAGGATACCAGTTTTGAATCCAGTCAATGGTTTCCTTATTTCTTGGATCTGACGAGATCCACTTATTTAATGAATCCTGTATGGATTGTTTGGGTTACGCGAGACAGACCACTGGAAGACGATTAAACAGAGTAATAATGATCAGTATGGTACAAAAGTATAACTTGCGTGTTGGAGATAAAAACTGGTCCTTCTGGCAGCTCCTACTGTGATGGGCGGCCGTACCTCTGGCACCCTGGTTTACCTCTGGCACCCTGTTTACTTCTGCCACCCTGGTAAACCTCACCCCGGTTTAACACCTGGGTTTCTGTGCACTTATGGTTCACTCTACTGGGTTTAGTTTTTGTTTTTACTACACCACAACACTGCTGGTTTTCTATGATGACTGGAAGATATACGGACTTATGTTGGTGAAATCGTTCACTGACAACTCACAACTCGACACTGTTTATCGTATTTTTCAGCTGGACAAATTACGTATTTCCTCAAGATTGAGCACCTTTTCGTATTTCATAGATTTTTTATATCAATGTAATCACTAGATTTTGGTCAGGTATACTAACAGTTTAAAATTATCAATACACGGACCTGCGTGGTAAAAGACCCGGCGGCCGCTGGCAACTGATTTCAAACATGAAACTCGTTAGGCCTACACTTCCATTTTAGTTTTCACTTTAACATCTATTACCTGAATAAACTTACAGTGGACCCTCGCTATTCGAACACTCCAAAGCTCACCCTCATTCCAGAATGCTGTTCAAGTGCTGTTACCAAACGAATTTATTCCCATAAGGAATGATGTAAATTAGATGAGTCCATTTCAGACCCCCAAAAATGCACTTATAAAAGCACTTAAAAATATAAACTTACATAAAAGGGTGAGTTTTGGAGTGTTCGAATAGTGAGGGTCCAATGTACTTAAGTAAGTTAAGCGATTAATTGATAGAAAATGACAACAAGAAACTTAACTTCTACCGTGTTGTTTGAGATTATAGGGACACTGAGAAGAGCGCCGTCCTCTGCCACCATCTCCTTATACCCAACAACAACACCAACACACTCCACCAGTCCTTATACCCAACAATAACACCAAAACACACTCCACCAGTCCTTCCAGATTCGTAATGACATGTTTTATTCATTCTAGAGTTTATATAATGTTTCTATGTTATTAATATTGTTTATTATGTCATATTAGATGAACTGTGCTAGATAAATAAGCTATAGAGTTGATATTATTGTCATATTGAAGGACTTATTTTGTCCTGCCTCCAAACAAACTCTCTCATATGCCAAGAAGAGTCTTCAATAAAGGTAAAACTTATTTAACTGTTCATTTGTCCATTATAATTAGTGCTTTATATTTATTTCTCATTGTTTTCTGTATGTAAAACTATAGTATTTATTCTTTAAAAAAATGAATTTTTGGTGAAATTTTTTGGGTGGAAACGGATTAATTGTATTTACATTATTTCTTATGGGAAATAAGGTTTTGAATTACAAAATTTTCGTGTTAAGAACTAGCTCCTGGAACAGATTAAGTTCATTAGTTGAGGGACCACTGTATCAGTATGAGGTATTCTGTCGACTGCATCAACTGTAATGGGGGTCTTTAGGTTTTTTGCTGAGAAGTTAGCAAATATATATTCACCATATTCATCTCTGAAACAGTGTGTGTACACGCACGAGCCCAGTGTATGTACACACGAGCCCAGTGTGTACACACGAGCCCAGTGTGTACACACGAGCCCAGTGTGTACACACGAGCCCAGTGTGTGTACACACGAGCCCAATGTATGTGTGTACACACAAGAGCCCAATGTATGTGTGTACACACAAGAGCCTAGCGTGTGTAGTTACAACATAATAGTTCATTAGAAATTAAATGGTCCAAACGTATATATACGTTCTCTCGCCCAGTGCCCCGAATATTTTGAAAAAAAAAAAATCTTTTTTTATATAGAAATAAAGAGTGCATTTTTCTAAGTGTTATAGGATAAAAAAAAATTTAAGGTCAGTACTTACCAAGATACTAGGCTGCTAAGTTGGTGCTGGATGCTCACCTGACGGCAACATCGAGTCCTGTCGCTTGCAGAAGTGTTGCCAATATACCTCTTTTTTATATTATTTTATATAATTTTTATGTTCTGATAATTACAGTTTATAGTAGTTCTTGTGATTTCATAGCCAATCTTTGTTCTGACACTAATAATAGGTACTGAAATTGTACTCAAATAATAATAATAATGATAGTGCATAATAATAATAATAGTGCATAATAATAATAATAATAATAATAATAATAATAATAATAATAATAATAATAATGATAGTGCATAATAATAATAATAAGTTCCTTTGAAGCATGATGTAAGACGTGTGTCACTGCCTTATTTTATCTTATCTCCACTGCTTACATTTGATGAACTCGTCTTATCTTATCACTCCACTAATGACTGTGGTAATATCTGATGAGGGGTGAGTGTCATCTTATCTTTTCTTATCACTCCACTAATGACAGTGGTGATATTTGATTAGCGTACACTGCTTCGCTAAATTTGTGTTACACAAACATGTCTGTCTGTACTCACCTATTTGTGGTTGCAGGGGTCGAGTCATAGCTCCTGGCCCCGCCTCTTCACTGATTGCTACTAGGTCCTCTCTCTCCCTGCTCCATGAGCTTTATCAAACCTAGTCTTAAAACTATGTATGGTTCCTGCCTCCACTATGTCGCTTTCTAAGCTATTCCACTTCCTGACAACTCTATGACTGAAGAAATACTTCCTAACATCCCTTTGACTCATAGGAGTCTTCAACTTCCAATTGTGACCCCTTGTTTCTGTGTCCCCTCTCTGGAACATCTTGTCTCTGTCCACCTTATCTATTCCTCGCAGTATTTTATATGTCGTTATCATGTCTCCCCTAACCCTCCTGTCCTCTAGTGTCGTCAGGCCGATTTCTGTGTGTCTGTCTGCATGTGTGTCTCTTTCTTTCTGTCTGCTTGTCTCAGAGAGTAGCTCATGAACCAACTGGTATTACATACGATCACAAGCACAGTACAGTGGTACCTCTACTTACGAGCAGCTCCCAACTCGAACAATTATGTAAGAGTATTTTTGTAGGTGCTTTTGTAAGTGTATTTTTGGGGGTCTTAAATGGATTAATCTAATTTTCACTATTTCTTATGGGAAAATATTCCTTCGGTATCGGCACTTGAATAGCTGTCTGGAAGGAATTAAGCTCGTAACTCGAAGTACCACTGTATAGCACCTTGTCTGGATTTTTTTAGTTATCCTAGGTAATTTACACTATGTATAATTGTATTTATGTATGTGTTCCTGTGAGAAAGAGATAGATAGAGACAAAGAGACAGAGATAGATACAGACAGACAGACAGAGAGATAGAGACAGCCAGGTGACCAGCCAGCCTGCCGACATCACTTTCCTCTTAAACGGGGAGTGTTATTATGACATGACATCAGTGAATCCTTGGTGTTTGCCACACTGTTTGCTCTAGCTGGCGCTCAGTTTAACTGGTGCTCCCACAAGGTACTAAGTGGTCCCAGATTTTTTTAATACAGCACACACCAAGTGTTAAGACCCATTCTATGCTGACCAAGCATCTCAGGCCAATCGTGCCAAATTTGGAGGCAGGAAAAATAAAACGTATACAGTGGACCCCCAGAGTCGGAGTTCGTGAAAATCGGAGTTCGTGATGTTTTTTCGCAAAAATATTGGTTCGGTGTTCGCGAATCCACTCGGAGTTCGTGATTCGTCCCGGACGCGTACGCATGGCCTGAGCGGGCCTGGGCACTCCATTCAGCGTCAGTGTGCTACTGTTTACCAGCGAGCGACCGCCACCCACACATTCATACAATATATTTTGTCATTATTCCAATGATTTTAGTGCTTGCAACTGCTAAATAAGCCACCATGGGCCCCAACAAAGCTCCTAGTGCCAGGCCCGTGGTAAATAATGTCAGAAATACGGTAGAATTGAAGGAGATCATTGCAAAATATGAAAGTGGAGTTCGTGTCGCTGAGCTGGCCAGGCAGTATGGCAAAGCCTATTCAACCATCACTTCCACTGTGGCCAAGGGAAAGGAAATCAAGGACGCTGTTGTTGCGAAAGGTGCAAGTATGGTCACAAAACAGAGATCTCAATTGCTGGAAGAAGTGGAGAGGTTATTATTGGTGTGGATCAACAAGAAACAATTAGTGTCATGCAGGCGATAATATCTGAAAAAGCAAGACAGTTGCATGATGATCTCGTCAAGAAAATGCCTGCAACGAGTGCTGAAGTGAACGAATTTAAAGCCAGCAAAGGCTGGTCTGACAGATTTAAGAAGTGTAGTGGCATACATAGTGTGATAAGGCATGGTGATGCAGCCAGTTCTGACAAAAGTGTGGCTGAAAAATATGTTCAGGAATTCAAGGGGTACATAGAGGCTGAACAATTCAAACCCCAACAAGTGTTCAATTGTGATGAAACAGGCCTGTTTTAGAAGAAAATGCCAAACAGGACCTTCATTACACAGGAGGAAAAGGCACTGCCAGGACACAAGCCTATGAAAGACAGGCTAACTCTTATGTCGTGTGCTAATGCTAGTGGGGATTTTAAAGTGAAACCTTTAGTGGTGTATCACTCTGAAAATCCCCAAGCGTTTAAGAGATGCAGTGTCACCAAGGATAATTTGTGTGTGATGTGGAAGTCTAACAATAAGGCATGGGTCACTAGGGAAATTTTCTTTGATTGGTTCCATGAAGTGTTTGGCCCCAGTGTGAAGAAATATCTCCAGGAAAATAATTTGCCACTTAAGTGCCTCCTGATAATGGACAATGCTCCTTGTCATCCTCCAGACTTGGAAGAGCAAATTGTGCAGGAGTTTAAGTTCATCAAAGTGAAGTTCTTGCCCCCTAATACCACTCCTCTCCTCCAGCCCATTGACCAGCAGGTCATATTAAACTTTAAAAAACTCTACACCAAAGCAATGTTTCAAAAGTGCTTTGAAGTGACCACAGACATTAATTTGACCCTAAAAGAGTTTTGGAAAGATCATTTCAGTATCCTGCATTATGTAAACCTTATAGGTAAGGCTTGTGAGGGAGTGACTACCAGGACTTTGAACTCTGCCTGGAGAAAATTGTGGCCAGACTGTGTCCCAGAGAGGGATTTTGAAGGTTTTGGGGATGAGCTTCAGAACCCTGAGCCTGAGCCTGTTGTGGAAGACATTGTGGCACTGGGCAAGTCCATGGGGTTGGATGTTAGTACCAAGGATGTGGAACAGTTGGTGGAGGAGGACAATGAAGAGATAACCACTGAAGATCTGCAAGAGCTTCAACAGCAACAGCAACAACAGACCACAGTTCAGGAAAATGGTTCAGAGGAGGAGGAGGAAGAGAGATGGAAGAAGGTGCCTTCTTCAAGGATTAGGGAGATCTGTGCCAAATGGACTGACGTGCAAGGCTTTATGGATGAATATCACCCTAACAAAGCTGTTGCAGGCTGTGCTGGCAACATGTACAATGACAATATGGTGTCCCATTTCAGGGAAGTTTTAAAGAAATGCCAGACACAGAGCTCCATGGACAGATTTTTGGTTAGAGTGGGTTCCAGTGACTCTCAAGCTGGTCCTAGTGGCATTAACCCATTCAGGGTTTTGCCCATACTAGTACAGCTTACGCACCAGGGTTTTCGACATATTAGTACGCCTAAATTCTAGCACCCTCAAATCAAGTGGAAACAGGCTGGTAGGCCTAGATGTGAGAGAATGGGTCTATGCGGTCAGTGTGCGCAGTATAAAAAAAATCCTGCACCACACAGTGCGTAATGAGGAAAAAAAAAAATCCATGTTTTTGGTTTAAAACAGCAACTTTGCAGTCTATTTTCCTATGGTATTTATGGTTGTATTCTCGTTTTCTTGGTCTCATTTGATAGAATGGAAGATATATTGCAGAAATTGAGATAATTTTGATTAGTTTCATGATGACAAGTACAGTGGACCCCCGAGTAACGTAAAAACTTCATTCCAGAAGCCTGCTCAAGTGCCATTACCGAACGAATTTACTCCCTTAAGGAATAATGTCACGTAGGTTAGTCTATTTCAGACCCCTAAAAATACACTTCCACAAGCACTTACAATATTATACTTACATAACTGTACGATTTCCGGGGTGTTCATTACTCGGGGGTCCACTGTACCTTGAAACTGAGCGCAAACTAGTGAAAATGTTCGATTTTTGCCGATGCTCAAGAGTAAACAAATCATGCCATGCGTCCAATACACATCAACTTGCGAGTCTAATATTCTTGCACAAGTGCGCTGATATTATTTATACCGTTTTTACAATGATGCAATAGTATACATAACAGTAAATCTTCTATTTTTTGTGTGAATAAAAATTCAAAATGGAAAGCAAAAGTAATGAAAGAGGAGCCTGGAGAAGTGACTAATGAACAGATAAAATGTTATTTTAGTGCCAGGAATGTCTGTCTCGTTTATTCTGGACCCTATTTTGAAATTGACATCTTTTGAAATTTGTGTGAAATTGGCCAAATTGCCAATTTCGGACCACTTTATTGGGTAGTTCAAATCGGTAAATTGACAGTTTCTTGTACTCACTTGATAGAACAAATGGAATTCTAGTTAAATAGCTAAAATTTTGGTAGACTGATACGTGGAAATTGGCCGAAAATAGGGCTCAAAGTGGGCGAAATCGACGTTGAGTAAACATTGTCGATACCGCTAACTTTGCGAGAGCATAATTCTGTTAGTTTTTCATCAAATTTCATACTTTTGGCATCATAATGATCGGAAAAGGATTCTCTTATCATTTTATAAGAAAAAATAATTTTGTTTTTTTTCAAAAAAATTTGCGACCCTGAGAACGAGTTTGGGAGAGGGCCTCGCGACCCTGAAAGGGTTAAAAGAAAAAGGCCAGTAACCCCAGAAAAGAACTTGGTACCTGCAGTGTTAATGGAAGGGGATTCCCTTTCCAAACACTAGCAACTCCTCCATCCTCTCCCCACCTCCTGTCTTCCACACATCAACAACTCTTCAATAAAGGTATGTGACATGTTATTGTACTATTTTTTATTTCTCATTGTTTTCTGTGTAATTTAATGTATAATGTAGAAACTAAATTTATTTTAATACTTTTGGGTGTCTTAAATGGATTAATTTTACAGTGGACCCCCAGTGTTCGTCCTGCTCCAAACTCGCCCTTTTATGTAAGTGTATTTTTCTAAATGCTTTTATAAGTGTATTTTTGGGGGTCTAAAAGGACTAGTCTACTTTACATTATTCCTTATGGGAATATGTGCGTTTGTTAATGGCACTTGAACAGCATTCTGGAACGAAAAAATCACGAAAACCGGGGGTCCACTGTATTTCCATTATTTCTTATGGGGAAAATAGATTCGGAGTTCGTGATATTCGGTGTTCGCTGGGCCCTCTGCAACAGATTAATCACAAACTCCGGGGGCCCACTGTATATACATACATTTGGGGCACTAGCGGTAAGAACGTATATACAGTGGTACCTCGACTTACGATATTTTTTTCATTCCAGAATGCTGTTCAAGTGTCATTACCAAACGAATTTATCTCCTTAAGAAATGTTGTAAAATAGACTAGTCCTTTTAGACCCCCAAAATTACACTTACAAAAGCATTTAAAAAAATAAACTTACATACAAGGGTGAGTTTGGGGACCATCGTAAGTCGAGGTACCACTGTATATGTTTGGACCATTTAAGGGTTAGAATACTAGATGTTACTCACTTCCCCCATTTAATCTGTCCTGTAGTTATGAATGGCTGTGTATCCCAGTAGTGTATACATGTCTGTTGTGTCTTGCTTAAGCCAGGTTTCAGTTAGTATAATACAAGAGATGGTTGAATTTAAAGAATTAAGGAATGCCAGGAGGTCATCATTGTACTTACTCAGGGATCTAATGTTGTAGTTGAAAACTGATTGCTGCGATTATGCCCTTGCCCAACATTTCAGAGTAATATTCCAAGGTTTCACTTAATATTATTAAGCGGATTTCTACACTATTAGCTAAAGTATAGATTTCCAACTTCATATTATTATCTGACCTCATGTATTATGATACTAGGATGTTACCTTTTATTTTCATATGTTTGTTAATGTAAATGTTTTGAATTGTATTAGTTAGGCTTTTATTATGTGTGGTCTACATAGAGTGGGAAACCACTAGTTGGAATGCTGGGTACTTGTTTAGGTACCAGCCGGCCTTCCCCCTCAGTCATGTGACCCGACCTGACTTGAGCTTACCACGGCTTGGTATAGCCAGTAGGTTCACGCACACTCTCCCAACAGGGAGTAGGTTCACTCACTCTCACGAGCATAGTCATACGCTCTCTTCTCAGTAGGCTTGGAGTTATTCTACCTTTAACCCTTTCAGGGTCGGTGCCGTACTAGTACGTTTTACGAGCAGGGGTTGGTGCCGTACTAGTACGCGTAAATTCTAGCGGCTTCAAATTAAGCAGGAAACAGCTGGTAGGCCTAGGGATGAGAGAATGGGTCTGCGCGGTCAGTGTGCGCAGTAGGAAAAAAAATCGGGCACCCAGTGGTGCATTGTGGGAACACCATTTCAGTACACCTTCTCCACCATGCCTCGCAGCAAGAAACACCTTACTCCTTGGCGAATTGGGACACTTTTATTCATCAGTGACAGTTCTAACAGTGATGGGAGTGTTAGTAAAGGTGACTTTCAAGGTTTTGAGGCAGTTGTGACCGAAACTAGTGACCATAATACCGGTATAAGTGAGGAAAACCCAGACGACCCACAGCCGTCCACCTCTGATGCTGTGGCATCTTGTTCACGGCCAGTTGTACCAGAGCGAAGGTTGCAAAACAACTCACAGACATAATACTAGACACAAAAAGCTCTACGACATTCGCCATGTCCAGCTTAATCTTTTTAAAAACTGTGCATAAAGTTACCCAAAAAATCTGGAACTCCATACCTAATAACTCCAGAGCCTCTCTATCTGTCTGATAACTCCAGAACCTCTCTATCTACCAGCAGTTTCAAAGCTACTGTAAAAAAAACCTCCTTTCCCTAATATATTCTAGCAACACTTAGATATGATAAATTTGTTAAAAATATATTAAATATGCTAAACAATTCTTTCAACCACTTACTCTCATTACTTACAATCATAATTCATCTTTAAAGAAATAATTGTCTACGTGTTCATTGTAGTTGTAATGCCTAAATTTCTTGTTTGTATACCTTTAATGTTCTTATATATAAGCAAATAATTATTTATTGCCATTGTAGTCTTAAGTTAGACTTAATTTTGCCTGAAATGTTCTGCATAACTATGAACTTTCTGCATGTACAATCAAATGTTACCCATCACTGTACTAACATTGTTTCATGTGGTAATAAATATTTGACTTTGATTTTCTCTTCTAGGGTCTAGAGGATTATTATTATAATCAAGGAGAAGCGCTAAACCCGTAGGATTATACAGCGCCTGTGGGGGGATGTGGAGGGTATTCAGGCTTAATTCAGGGAACTGGAGCACAGATCCAATTCCCTAGATCAAGAGCCCCTCACCAGCATCGAGGAACCTCCCTTGAGGGGAGGGTCTAGAGGAGCTGATGATGCCTTGCCATCAGCTGTATAAACTATTGCAGAGTAAATGAGACCAACAATGCATTACAGAATTTCTCACTACTCCCGTACAACCATCAGCTTTAGTGCCAGAACTCAACCATTCACTTCAGCAAACAATCCACAACCATCCACCTCAGCAAACAAACCACAACCATCTACTTCAGCAAACAATCCACAACCATCCATCTGAGCCCAGTAGGGCTACAGCATCCTTCTCCACTCTGTTCAAAATCATTGACAAACACCAGCATCCACAGCTTATGGAAAGAAATATTATTTATGTAACATTTGTGGCTTTAAGCAATGCATTAAAAATAATACATCATGACAGCCAACTACAATTACATTATCGTCTTTATTAGCTTACAGTATGGAGACCTAAAAAAAAAAAAAATTGTTTGCCATTTTTAAGGACCAAGGAACATAACCCTATTTTTTCCATATGTTCTTCAGTTTAAGTCATTTTCACGAACATAACTACCGTCTTAATTGACGGTCTACTGTATATATATTTTTTCTTCTGGGATGGTAGAGAATAGTTTTCTGAAAGTAATGACATCAAAAGTATTGAATTTGATGGAAAACCTATGGAATTAGGCAGATACAAAGTTAGCAGTCTGGGAGTGACTTAAGCACCACATGATTTTGCCCACATTGAGTCCTATTTTAAAAAAATGTCACTGTATCCTTTGACCAAATTCTTAACTATTTCCCTAGTATGGCTTCCATTCTGTTGCTTAAGCCTAAGAAACTGCCCATTCAACTATCAGAACCACCCTATAAAGTATACAGAATTTGGTAATTTGGCCAATTTTTCACAAAATTACAAATTATAAATTGAAAACAGAGTCCAAGATTAACAATGTAGACATTGCTGGCACTAAAATAACACTTCCTCTGTTCATTTTCATGTCCTCAGGCCTCTCCTATATTACACTTCTTTTCCATTTCCATTTGTGCTTGGGGATCAACAACAATTACCCACCTAAAGCCAATAATAACCCAACAAAAAGCCGCAGTAAGAATTATCACGCAATCCAACGCTAGGCAATTCCCCCCCCCTCTTCAAAGACCTAAACCTACTCACTGTTCAGAACATCCACACTTACTATTCTGCAATCTACATTTATAGAACCATAAATACCAACTTTAACCCTGAACTAAAACTCTTTCTTGACAGTTGTGACAGGACCCATAGACATAACACCAGACACAAGCATCTCTTTGACATTCCCCGTGTCCGACTAAATCTATACAAAAATTCAATGCACATAAAAGGGCCTAAAATCTGGAACTCCCTGCCTGAAAACTCTAGAACTGCAGACACAACCTCCATTTTCAAAAGCACCGTTAAAAAACATCTTATCTCACTTACCGGTAGCTAACCATATGAAAATTACTTTATCTTGCACATATCCACAACAAAATTACACTTATTGATAACTGTGTTTCCCCCTTAATTTACACATGACTGTATCCAAGATTCTAATACAACTATTGCTTCATAATTCTTAAACTAGTCATAAGTTTGCCTAAGACACTCCAATATAGATACCTTATCATGCCAACACGTCACCATTTCCATTAGTTTATAAACTATTACAGTGGTACCTCGAGTTACGATGGTCCCCAAAATCGCCCTTTTATGTAAGTTTATTTTTTTAAATGCTTTTGTAAGTATATTTTTGGGGGTGTAAAAGGACTAGTCTATTTTACATTATTCCTTATGACGATAAATTCGTTTGGTAATGGCACTTGAACAGCATTCTCGAACGAAAAAATATCGTAACTCGAGGTACCACTGTACTTGTTAAATTCTTTAATTTTTATACTACCCCAATTTTGTAAACCTAGTTAATCACTCCAATTACCTAACCTTAATACCAGTATAATCATTGTATAGAGTAAGATTGCCTGATTTATTCCAATATTGAGCTTTAATAGAAACTGTGTAACATGCCAAGACAAAACCATTCTTATTACTAATTTTCTTACAATCTAAACCTAAACATTCTAAACCACCTCACTATGGTAAATATATTTGATCATTTGAAATTTATACTCATTTGTAATCTATAATACAATCTAGTTATCCTTAACTACCTGACTATTGTAAATCCCTTTAATCATTTAAAATTTATATTCATATGTAATTTGTAAATTAGATTAAAGCCTAATATTAAATCTGCCCGAAAGGTCTAGCATGTCCAGGCATGCTAGGCATGCTAATGGCCATCTTTGTAATTATAGCCCTTAGTCCTTAAAATGTAAAACACACATTGTAATTTTTACAGATAAATAAATCAATTTGAATTTGAATTTGAACTTTGAATTCATCACAAAAAAACGAAAATATACCCTGTTTCTTGGATAAAATATAACCAGAAAATAATTGAATCAGACCTATTAAAAAAAATAAAACAGCCACGGTGGTGTAGGCAGCCTTACCCATCCTCAGGTAAATTGTCAAAAATCATCAAATATTTCTGCTGCTTTGAGGTCATTTTCAATCTACAGTGGAATCTGGGTTTTTGTATGCCCCAGCCTGCATGTAAAACCACAGATATTCTCCATAAAATGTATTTTTTGTTAATATTTTTAGGTGTCTGGAACGGATTAATTGGATTTACATTATTTCTTATGGGAAATATTATAAAAAAATACATTTTATGGAGAATAACTGTGGTTTTACATGCAAGCTGGGGCATACAAAAACCCAGGTTCCACTGTACAGTGGTACCCCGAGTTTCGTACTTTATTCGTTCCAGAAGGCTGTTTGAGTGCTGTTACCGAACAAATTTGTTCCCATAAGGAATAATGTAAATTAGATTAGTCAGTTTCAGACCCCCAAAAATACACTTACAAAAGCACTTACAATAATACACTTACATAATTGTTCGAGTTGGGAGCTGTATGAAACTCGGGGTACCACTGTACTTCCAAACCCAGAACCAACCAAAATCATCCCTATTTCATTAATATGTTTTCAATTCTATCAAACGATACCAAAAAGCCAATAAAACCATACAAAGCATTGTAGAAAACAGCTCAAATTTGCTATCTTAACCCAAACACTTGGTCAGAGTTTTGTTTACCCATCATGCACAGTGTGGGGTAGAATTTTTTTTTATACTATGCACACTCACCACACAGACCCACTCTCTCATGTCTAAGGCAATATTTACTGGTCTCGGCTTATCTGAGTAAGCTGAGCTCATGACGTAGATCTACATGATGCATCCTGACATCAATAACAGAGCTACATAATGCCCTGACATCAATAACAGATCTACATGATGGACCCTGACATCAATAAGAGATCTACATGATGGACCCTGACATCAATAACAGATCTACATGATGGACCCTGACATCAATAACAGAGCTACATGATGGACCCTGACATCAGTAACAGAGCTACACGATGGACCCTGACATCAATAACAGAGCTACATGATGGACCCTGACATCAATAACAGAGCTACATGATGGATCCTGACATCAATAACAGAGCTACATGATGGACTCTTGACATTAGTAACAGAGCTACATGATGGACCCTGACATCAATAATAGAGCTACATGATGGACCCGACATCAATAACAGATCTACATGATAGACCCTGACATCAATAACAGATGTACATGGGCAGTTTAAGGGTTAAACGAAAACAAATCAGAGGTACGGGTGTGTGTGTTAATAGTCCAGGAACTGCTATACAGTCAACTCTCTTTTAAAGCTTCTCTATATAGTGTCAGTTTTAATAAATGCATCTGAACAAGTCCATCAACAATTGAACAGCAGCTATTGTGAAGGTCTTCCACCTGAACATTAAATTTTGGACGAACTTTCTCAATACCAATTACACTAAAAGTCGCACACACCTGGGTGTCTTTATTAATAAGACACATGTGCAACACCTGGGTGTCTTTATTAATAAGTCACATGTACAAAACCTGGGTGTCTTTATGGTTAATAAGACGCATGAAACACCTGGGTATTTTGATATCTAGATACCCAGGTCTTGAACATGTGCCTAATTCTTCATTCGTATGCCTTTGAAAGCATTCCAGACAGTACAAAGGCAAAACAAGTGAATGTAAATGAAGGTTAAAAGATGGCTGACCTGTAGATGAGGAGCAGATGGCAGTGGTACAGTGGAGATAGAGGGACCGATGTCATTTATGAGCGTTTCTTTCTTGCCGTCCCTCAATATAGTGGTGACAGTGCCCACCGGCGCCTGGCCTGCCGCCCCGGCTGCTGGCACCGGCGACTTGGCACCGCTGAGAGAGATGGTTGGTGCCGGTGAGGGTGTGGAGCCTACAGAGGGTTGGGCTACCAGGTATTCGTGGCGTTGGATGGCACTCTCACCGACACCACTGACTATCATCCGTGTGGCAGTGGCGGACGGCTTCCGGGGCGATGATGTACCTGCAAAACATCAATCTCACTGTCAACTTTAACAGAATTTGCAGAAATGGTTTTGAGAACAGACAAGTTGAAAATTGAAAGTCTTGGGCAAAATTTGGCTATAATATTGTTCAGCAAGAATGATAGCTTTGTTTACAAATGTGTTATTCCAATTTCGTGAATTAAGATTGATGGACTGAACGCATTGATTCCAGTCTGAGGGACTGATCCCCTGAAACTCCTCATCTTACACCATTCTTCTCTGTAGTGGACTGAAGAAGCCACTGGTTGGCAAAATATTTCGACCAAAAAAAATTCCAAATGTTGCACAAGAGTTGCAATTTAACAAGCTAATGCAACAACTTGATTGATCAGTCAACATTTCAACTAATGTCTTAACCAGTGAGGGTATCAACACACTGACTATGTCAGCTTTATTATCAAGCTTCTTTATATACAGTTCTCTTAAAAAGCTCCTTTATATAGTCAGTTTTCTTATAAAGCTCCTTAATATACAGTTCTCTTATAAAGCTCCTATATATTGTCAGTTTTCTTATAAAGCTTTATATAGTCAGTTCCCTTATAAAGCTCTTTTATATACAGTCAGTTCCCTTATAAAGCTCCTTTATATACAGTCAGTTCCCTTTAAAAGCTCCTTTATATACAGTCAGTTCCGTTATAAAGCTAGTTTATATACAGTCAGTTCCCTTATAAAGCTCCTTTATACACAGTCAGTTCCCTTACGAAGCTCCTTTATATACTGTCAGTTCCCTTATAAAGCTCCTATATATGGTCAGTTTTCTTATAAAGCTCCTTTATATACAGTCAATTCCCTTATAAAGCTCCTTTAGAGTTCCCTTATCAAGTTCCACTATATAGAGTCAGTTCCCTTATAAAGTTCCTCTATATAAAGTCAGTTAACTTATAAAGTTCCTCTATATAGAGTCAGTTCCCTTATAAAGTTCCTCTATATAGAGTCAGTTCAATTATAAAGTTTCTCTATATAAAGTCAGTTCCCATATAAAGTTCCTCCATATAGAGTCAGTTTCCTTATCAAGTTCCTCTATACAGTCAGTTCCCTTATAAAGTTCTTCTATATAGAGTCAGTTCCCTTATAAAGTTCCTCTATATAGTCAGTTCCCTTATAAAGTTCCTCTATATAGTCAGTTCCCTTATAAAGTTCGTCCATATAGAGTCAGTTTCCTTATAAAGTTTCTCTATATAAAGTCAGTTCCCTTATAAAGTTCCTTTATATAGAGTCAGTTCTCTTATAAAGTTCCTCTATATAGAGTCAGTTCCCTTTTAAAGTTCTTCTATATAGAGTCAGTTCCCTTTTAAAGTTCTTCTATATAGAGTCAGTTCCCTTATAAAGTTCCTCCATATAGAGTCAGTTCCCTTATAATGTTCCTCTATATAGTCAGTTCCCTATAAAGTTCCTTTATATCAAGTCAGTTCCCTTATAAAGTTCCTCTATATCAAGTCAGTTCCCTTATAATGTTCCTCTATATATAGTCAGTTTCCTTATAAAGTTCTTCCATATAGTCAGTTCCCTTATAATGTTCCTCTATATCAAGTCAGTTCCATTATAAAGTTCCTCTATATAAAGTCAGTTCCCTTATATCTTCTATATAGAGCCAGTTCCCTTATAAGGTTCCTCTATATTAAGTCAGTTCCCTTATAAAGTTCCTTTATATCAAGGCAGTTCCCTTATAAAGTTCCTCTATATAGAGTCAGTTCCCTTATAAAGTTCCTCCATATAATGTCAGCTCCCTTATAAAGTTCCTCCATATAATGTCAGCTCCCTTATAAAGTTCCTCTATATAAAGTCAGCTCCCTTACAAAGTTCCTCTATAAAGAGTCAGTGTCCTTACAAAGTTTCTCTATATAAAGTCAGTTCCTTATAAAGTTCCTTTATATAAAGTGAGTTCCCTTATAAAGTTCCTCTATATAGAGTCAGTTCCCTTTTAAAGTTCCTCTATATAGAGTCAGTTTCCTTATAAAGTTCCTCTATATAGAGTCAGTTCCCTTATAAAGTTCCATATAGAGTCAGTTCCATTATAAAGTTCCTCTATATAGAGTCAGTTCCCTTATAAAGTTCCTCTATATAAGGCCAGTGCCCTTATAAAGTTCCTCTATATCAAGTCAGCTCCTTTATAAAGTTCCTCTATATAAAGTCAGTTCCCTTATAAATTTCCTGAATATAAAGTCAGTTCCCTTATAAAGTTCCTCTATATCAATTCAGTTCCCTTATAAAGTTTCTCTAAATAGAGTCAGTTCCCTTATAAAGTTCCTCTATATCAAGTCAGTTCCCTTATAAAGTTCCTCTATATAAAGTCAGTTCCCTTATAAAGTTCCTCTATATAGAGTCAGTTCCCTTATAAAGTTCCTCTATATAGAGTCAGTTCCCTTATAAAGTTCTTCTATATAGAGTCAGTTCCCTTATAAAGTATCCCAACTTCAGTACCTAAGGAATGTGTCGTTTTACATTCTGTAAATTTTATCGCCTTGAATGTATTATTAGTCAGTCCATGACAGACATTGTTACAACACAAACTGCCCTGCATACCACTTGAAGGGGACCAGGAGCTACAGTCCTACAGGCCTTTTGAAACTGACCATGGTAGTTACAACCAATACATTAGAAAGAGATTTTTTAGTGCCAGGAAGAAGATAACACTGGTAGTGGCACAGTGATACAGTGTCACAGTGACACAGTGGCACAGTGATACAGTCAATGACACAGTGACACAGTCAGTGGCACAGTGACACAGTCAGTGGCACAGTGACAACAGTCAGTGGCACAGTGACACAGTCAGTGGCACAGTGACACAGTCAGTGGCACATTGACACAGTAAGTGACACAGTGACAGTGACATAGTGGCACAGTGACAGTGACAGTCAGTGGCTCAGTGACACAGTCAGTGCCAGTGACAGTGACATAGTCAGTGGCACAGTGACACAGTCAGTGACACAGTGATAGTGATAGTCAGTGACACAGTCAGTGGCATAGTGACACAGTCAGTGACACAGTCAGTGGCATAGTGACACAGTCAGTGACACAGTCAGTGGCATAGTGACACAGTCAGTGGCACAGTGACACAGTGACATAGTGACACAGTGACATAGTGACACAGTGACACAGTTAGTGACAGAGTGACATAGTCAGTGACACAGTGAGTGGCACAGTGACATAGTCAATGACACAGTGACATAGTCAGTGACACAGTGACACAGTCAGTGGCACAGTGACACAGTCAGTGGCACAGTGACATAGTCAGTGGCTCAGTGGCACAGTCAGTGGCACAGTGACATAGTCAGTGGCACAGTGACAGTCAGTGGCACAGTGATACAGTCAGTTCCACAGTCAGTGGCATTCACAGTCAGTGATACAGTGCCCCCCCCCCCCATCTCCAGAACAACAGTCAGTGGTACACACTCCACAACAACAGATATTAATGCCAACAAATAAAACCCTACAACATACCATCAATACAACAACATTTGTACAGTGGTACTTCGACATACGAACAGCTCCCAACTCGAACAATTATGTAAGTGTATTTTGTAAGTGCTTTTGTAAGTGTATTTTTGGGGGTCTGAAAAGGATTAATCTAATTTACATTATTTCTTATGGGAACAAATTCATTCAGCATCGGCACTCGAAGAGCCTTCTGGAACGAATTAAGAGCGTAACCTGAGGTACCACTGTATTTGCAAATATACAGGTACTAAATGGTCATAACGATGACCATAATTTTTAAAGGGGTTGATTGGTAAGCCTGCAGAAGGCCTCAGTCAGATGACCAAAAGCTCCAATGGCAGGTCATCATATGATTAAGACCCGCGTCAGGAAACACTTGTCCTGTTTCCTGACGAACCTTACCTAACCTAACCTAACCAAATATACAGGACCTTAAGCCATCAACCAACAACAAAATACCTTTCATCAGTAGACTCTTCACAGTCAAATGCAATGTTTGTTTCTCTCACAGACACCCCACACAAAAGATCATTTTGAGAAGGAAATATGGATCCCAGGGTGACAGAAGGAACAGGCAACAAGGTGGAGTTGGCCTGTATGTCACAGTCACTCATTTGCTTATAAGTACTGAACACCACAAATAATGTAGTTGAAGTTTTGGCAGTAAGGACTGAAAACCAAAACTTTGTCATTATGTTTGTATACAAGGCTCCAGGTACAACTTCCCAACAATTCAAGGAACAGTTACTGAAAATAGGCCACTGTCTAGAAAATCTTCAAACCCCAGCCTCAAATATCTTGTTGCTGGGTGATTTCAATTTTAGACATTTAAAGTGGAGGAATGTGGCAAATAATGTTATAGCAGAGAAACCCCAAGAGGCAGCAGAAGTTCAGATGAAAATTCACACACACATGACCTATTAAATTTCTGCAACAAATTGACCTTAAGCCAGCAAATAGTGGTGCCAACAAGACTGGAAAATACACGAAACCTCATCTTCACAAATAATGATCTGGTATGAAATGTACCAGTATCAAAGACAATAAATTCGGATCAAAATAACAGAAGTACAGACATGTATTCACAGGGCACATACATGTCTGTACAAAGGTGCCTTCACCAAATTCAACTTCAATAAGAGAAACATACAGTGGGATCAAATTAACCATGTCTTAAATGAAACAAGCTGGGACGGTATCTTAAACACCTGAATCAGAACCAGTGCCTAGAAAGGATAAACTCTGTGGCACTTAAGATATGCTCAAGGCACATTCCCCTAAGAAAAAGAAAATAAGATGTAAACTAGAAAAAGAAAGACAGTCCCTTTAAAGGCAAAGGTGAAGAATCACAGAGCTGCTGAGAGGGGCCAGTATATCTGCGATAGGAAAGCAGGTACTGGTCAGAGAAATAAGACAATATTGAACTTAAGCAACCCTTTGACTGTCGCAACCCCAAGTCCTGAGGTGTCTCCTGGTGTCGCAAAATTTTTGAAAAAAAAAAAAATTTGTTCTTATGAAATGATAGAGAATCTTTTCCCGATGGCAATGACACCATAAGTATGAAATTTGATGGAAAACTTACGGAATTACGCTCTCAGAAAGTTAGTGATCTCGGCGATATATACGCATCAGCGATTTTGCCAACTTTGAGCCCTATTTTCGGCCAATTCCATTGTTCCAGTCGACCAAACTCATAGCTATTTCTTTAGAACTCCATTTGTTCTATCGATTGAGAACAAGAAACCACCAATTTACCGATTTCAACTACCCAATAAAGTGGTCAGAAATTGGCAATTTGGCCAATTTCATGCAAAATAAAAAAAAATGTAAATTTCAAAATAGGGTCCAGAATAAACAGTGCAGACATTCCTGGCACTAAAATAAGATGTTATCTGTTCATTAGTCACGTCTTTAAGCCCCTCTTATATTACTCTTGCTTTCTATTTTGATTTTTTATTCACACAAAAAAAAAAAAAATTACTGTTATGCAGACTACTGCATTATTGTAAAAATGGTATAAATAATATCAGTGCACTTGTATAAGAATATTAGACTCACCAGTTGATGTGTATTGGATGCATGGAGTGATTTGTGTACTCTTGAACATTGGCAAAAATCGAACATTTCCACTACTTTGAGCTCAATTTCAAGGTCATTTTCATCATGAAACTAATCAAAATCATCTCTATTTCTGTAATATGTTTTCCATTCTATCAAATAAGACCACGAAAAAGAGAAACATGTAAAGCCCACACATAGTTCAACAAGGTCGATGAAATCGCTGGCTGAAGAGGAAGATCAAGCGAGTCATCAATTTTCCTGCGCAAGAGATCGATCTATCAAAAACCTACCAATCAACACGATCTTCTCCACTTCTACTCTCACCACGACACCAAAACTAAACGTGGTGTAATTATAGGCTTTTTCCTGCGCGCACTCAGAATCTGCAGCAGTGAGTTCCTTGAAGAAGAATGCACCCTCATTGAACAAGTTTTTTCCAAGCTTCACTATCCTCGTCACTTCATTAGAGACTGCAGACAACGGGCATTAAACATCTTCAACACACCCAGAGAAGACACTGCTGAGAAGAGATACATAGTCCTCCCCACCAACTCCATTTCCAAACACGTTTCCAACATTTTTTCTAATACCTCATTCCGAGTATCCACCTCCACATCCACCACCATCAAGGACATTACCAGTAACAGACAGGACAAGCTTCAATCCACTGCAGGGGTATACACAATCCCTTGTAATGGCTGTAGCAAATTATACATCGGCGAAACATCCAGAGACCTCCTAACACGCATTTCAGAACACCAGTACGCAGGCAGATCTGACGACTCAAGAAATGCCTGTGTTCAACACCGAAATTTACACAACCATTTAATCAACTACAGAAACGCAAGACTCATCGCCAGAGAAGACAACACTCAATACCAAAGAATCCTGGAATCATCACTTATCTGTATATCCAACAACTTCAACCAGAACAACGGCTTCTATAACATAGCTGAACCTATTGCCAAGAAACTTCTTCAACGCTATCCCACATAGAACTCAAGAATGGAACACTGCAGGTCCTTTAAGTCACACAAGGTTTTAAACTATCACACTACTTTTTAGATTGTCACATGCAGCTTTCTCCACCTGACCCAGCATTCTCCACCTGACTATATCCTATATAAAATCATGTTACTCATTTTCCAGGTAGATCTGTCTGTGACTCGATAAAGCCCACTGCGTGGGCGAAACGTTGTCAATAAAGGATCACATTATACTGCTCATGTGTTTATTTTTCCATTGTGTCGGTATTTTATACCATTTATTTCCAGTAACAGCCTGGTTGATCAGACCCAGATCTACCACAAAGCCTGGTCATGGACTCGGGCGTGGGGCCATTGACCCTTGAAACACCCTCACATTTTCATCTGCAGCTCAGATGAAAATTCACACTCACATGAGCTATTAAATCTATGCAACAAATTCACCTTAAGCCAGCAAATAGTGGAGCGAACAAGACTGAAAAATACATTTGACAATATCTTCACTAATAATGATGATCTGGTACAAAATATAACAGTATCACAACATAATCGAAGTACAGACACGTATGTACAGTGGTCCCTCGGTTTTCGTGCATCTCCAAACTCGAACATTTATGTAAGTGTATTTTCATAAGTGCTGTTGCAAGTGTATTTTTGGGGGTCTGAAACAGACTAACCTACGTGACATTATTTCTTAAGGAAGTAAATTCGTTCGGTAATGGCACTTGAGCAGCATTCTGGAACGAATTTTCAGCGAAAACCGAGGGACCACTGTACAGGGCTCTTGACCAGCAAAATGAGATCAGTTATGAGGGTGCCTTCACCAAGTTCAACTTCAATAAGAGAAATATACAGTGGGATCAGACCAACCATGTCCTAAATGAAACAAGCTGGGAAGATATCCTAAACAACACAGATCTGAACCTTTGCCTAGAAAGAATTAACTCTGTGGCACATGAGGTATGCTCAAGGCATTTTTTAAGAAAAAAGGAAATGAAGATGTAAACTAAAAAGAGAGGGATGCTCCCTATTCAGGCAAAGGTGAAGAATCATAGAGCTGCTGAAAGGGACCAGTATATCTGAAATACGGAAGGAGACACTGGCCATAGAAATAAAAAACTATCAAACTTAAGTTAGAAGAATCAAACAAGATCCAAGAAACATGGAAAGAAAGCAATAAATTAAACAGAAAGAAATCCAAAATATTTATTTTCTTATGACAAATCTTGAGCAAAAACAACATCCAGTACTGGGCTCCTGCTTAAACGAGATGGGACTTAGACAGCAGCTAAGAAATGAGTGAGATACGTATTGAAGTCCAAATTTTCACTGCATGTATAAGTACAATAAAACACCGAAATTACTGAGAATGTTTAAAATCCCTCGACCTGTACTCCATGGAATGCAGGCGAGAAAGATACAACATAATATACACCTGGAAAACCTGAGAGTGACTAGTTCCAAATCTACACAGAAATCTCTCCCTACCAAAGGAAAAGACTTGGCAAGCTGTGCAAAATCTTACTAATGAAATGCAAGACCAACTTGAGCACACTAAAAGATAAGAATAATGATCAGTGGCCCAAGACTGTTCAACTGCCTCCAGCATACATAAGGGGGCTTACCAATAAACTCCTGGCTGTCTTAAAGATCCCTGGCAATTTTCAAGACCCCTGGCTGTCTTCAAGAGGGAGCTAGACAGCCATTTCAAGTCAGTACCTGACCAGCCGGGCTGTGGTTCATACACTGGTTTATGTGCGGCCAGCAGTAACAGCCCTGATCCACCACAAGACCTGGTCATGGATCGGGCCACGGGGGCACTGACCTCCCGGAACAACCTCCAGATACATATATATAGCAGCTTTATAAGAGGGGTGACTGTAAGTAGAGAAGCTTTATAAAAGACCTGACTGTATATTATTTCATTTTATGAGTTACTAGTAGTAATACTATTAGTAGTTATAAGTTACTAGCAATAAGTTACTAGTAGGTATAATGACCCATTAGGCCCTCCCAGATCACTGTCAAGTCTAAAGTCAGAGGAGGACAGTATAGAAGGGCAAAGTACACTGGCCTTCTCTTTCTCTGCTTGACTGACTTGTGACTTGATAATGATCCTAGACAGGTATCTTATAAGTGAAGGTTACTGCTGAATACAGTTGTTTCTCTTATAAAGATCCTCTGTATACAGAGTGGACCTATGTACTGACTTGTTCGGTCACTGAAGACAATACACGGTGACATCTCTCAGTACATTGCCATTTGTCACCATATCTAAAGTGCCAGGAGAGCCACTAGTGTCAGGAGTGCCACTATTGCCAGGAGTATCCGGAGTGCCACAGCAACTTTCAAGGCAGGTGAAATTGCTGATCTAGAAAATGTACAGAGAACCTTCACGGCACACATAACTGCAATAAAACACCTAAATTACTGGGAACGCTTGAAGTTCCTAAACCTGTACTCCCTGGAATGCAGGAGGGAGATACATAATTATATACACTTTGAAAATCCTAGAGGGATTAGTACCAAATTTGCACAAGAAAATCACTCCCTATGAAAGCAAAAGACTCAGCAGACGATGCAACATCCCCCCAACGAAAAGCAGGGGTGCCACTAGCATGATAAGAGACAACACAATAAGTGTCAGGGGCCCAAGACTGTTCAATAGCCTCCCAGCATACATAATGGGGGATTTTACCAATAGGCTGTCTTCAAGAAGGCACTGGACAGGCACCTAAAGTCAGTACCTGACCAGCCGGACTGTGGTTCGTACGTCGGTTTATGTGCAGCCAACAGTAACAGCCTGGTTGATCAGGCCTTGATCCACCATGAGGCCTGCTCACAGACCGGGCCACATGGGCATTGACCCCTGAAACCCTCTCCAGGTAGTGCCTGGTGTCAAGAGTGCCACTAGTGTTAGGAGTGTCACTTGTGTCAAGAGTGCAACTAATGTCAGGAGTACCACTATTGCCAGGAGTGCCACTAGTGCCTGGTGTCAGGAGTGCCACTAGTGCCAGGAGTGCCACTAGTGCCAAGAGTGCCACTAGTGGCTGGAGAGTCAAGAGTGCCACTAGTGCCTGGAGTGTCAGGAGTGTCAATAGTGCCTGGAGTGTCAGAAGTCCCACTAGTGCCTAGAGTGTCAGGAGTCTCAGAAGTGCTACTAGTACTAGACATGCCACTAGTGCCAGGAGTGTCAAGAGTGAGACTAGTACTAGGAGTGCTACTAGTGCCTGAGTGTCAGGTGTGCTACTAGTGACAAATGTAAGAAGTGCCACTAGTGACAGGAGTATCAGGAGTGCCACTAGTGCCTGAAGTGTCAAGTGTGCTACCAGTGACAGGAGTGCCACTAGTGCCTGGAGTGTCAGGGATGCTACTAGTGCCAGGAGTGTCATATGTGCCACTACTGCCAGGAGTACCACTAGTGCCTGGAGTGTCAGGGGTCCTACTAGTGATAGGAGTGTCAGGAGTACCACTAGTGTTAGGAGTGCTACTAGTGACAGGAGCGTCAAGAGTTTCACTAGTGTCAGGAGTGCCACTAATGTCAGTATTAAAAGTACCAGGAGTGCCACTAGTGCCAGTGTCAGGAGTGCAACTACTGCCAGGAATGCCAGTGTCAGGAGTGCCACTAATGTCAGTATTAGAAGTGCCAGGAGTGCCACTAGTGCCAGTGTCAGAAGTGCAACTACTGCCAGGAATGCCAGTGTCAGGAGTGCCACTAATGTCAGTATTAAAAGTGTCAGGAGTGCCACTAGTGCCAGTGTCAGGAGTGCAACTACTGCCAGGAATGCCAGTGTCAGGAGTGCCACTAATGTCAGTATTAAAAGTGCCAGGAGTGCCACTAGTGCCAGTGTCAGGAGTGCAACTACTGCCAGGAATGCCAGTGTCTGGATTGCCAGGAGTGCCAATAGTGTCAGGAGTGCCTCTAGTACCAGGAGTACCAAGTGTCAGGAGTGCCACTAGTACCAGGAATGTCAGGAGTGCCATTAGTGCCTGGAAAGTCAGGAGTGCCATAAGTTCTTGGAGTGTTACAAGTGCCACTAGTACCAAGAGTGTCGAGAGTTTCAGGAGTGCTGTAAGTGCCACTAGTGTCAGGAGTGCAACTTGTTCCATTAGTGAAACTAGTGCCAGGAGTGCCACTAGTGCCAGGAATTCCACAAGTGCCAAGAATGACAATAGTGCCAGGAGTGTAAAGAGTGCCACTAGTGCCTAGAGTGTCAGTAGTCTCAGAAGTGCCAGGATTGTCAATAATGGAGTGTCACTAGTGTCAGTGCCTCTAGTGCCAGGACTGTCACTAGTGCCAGGAATGCCACTAGTGCCAGGAGTGCAACTAGTGTCTGGGGTGTCAGATATGCCACTAGTGCCAGGAGTGCAACTAGTGTCTGGAGTGCCACTACTACCAGAAGTGTCAGGAGTGCCACCAGTACCAGGAGTTCGACTAATGTCAGGAGTGCCACTAGTGCCAGGAATACCAATAGTGTCAGGAGTGCCACTAGTGCTAAGAGTGTCAGGAATGTCACTAGTGCCTGGTGTCAGAAGTGCCACTGGTGCTAGGAGTGTCAGGAATGCCACTAGTGCCAGGAGTGTCAGAAATGCAGCTAGTGTTTGGAGTGTCAAGAATGCCACTAGTGCCTGGAGTGTCAGGAGTGCCACTAGTGAGGCCTGGTCACAGACTGGGCCCCGGGGGCGTTGACCCCCGGAACCCTCTCCAGGTATACTCCAGGTAGTGCCTGGAGTGCCATTAGTGTCTGGAGTGTCAGGAATGCCAGGAGTGTTATTAGTGTCAGGAGTGCCATTAGTGCCTGGAGTGTAAGGAGTGCACTGGTGCCAGGAGAGTTAGGAGTGCCACTAGTGCACTGGTGCCAGGAGAGTTAGGAGTGCCACTAGTGCAGTGTCAGGAGTGCCTGTAGTGCCTAGAGTGTGAGGAATGCCACTATTGAATGGTGTCAGGAGTGCAACTTGTGCAGGGAGTGTCACTAGTGCCTGGAGTGTCAAGAGTGAACTTAGTGTCAGGAATGCCACTAGTGCAAGGAGTGTCAGGAGTGCCACAAGTGCAAGGAGTGCCACTAGTGCCAGGAGTGTCACTAGTACTAAAAGTCAGGACTGTAAGGAGTGCCACTAGTTCCAGGAGTCAGGACTGTCAGGAGTGTCACTAGTACTAGAAATCAGGACTGTAAGGAGTGCCACTAGTTCCAGGAGTCAGGACTGTCAGGAGTGCCAGGAGTCAGGAGTGTTTAGCAGGTCATAAAGTACTGTCAATCGTAATATGGATTATGTCACAAGCCTGTGTAGGCATGCCCTCCCAACCAGTGAACCAGCAATTAAAAGCATAGCAGTCGGGGCCCCACTGTTGCTAGATGATGGTTCATCAGCCAATCACGAGAAAGTCCGCCAATTCTGTGAAGCAATGTCTTTATCATTGAGCAGAATACACAGGCTTCTACTTATTCTGATCGAAGACAGCTCTCATCATGTCTCTTTCTTGCAAATTCCATCTTGTAAATGTTTGCTGTACATAGTGCAATTATCTGTGTGTTATTTGAAGGAATACATGGATTAAGAATATATATTTGGTGTCTTTTGCTTTGTCCCAGCACTGCCTAGTAGAGTATTGGCTGACTTAGTTATGACAGGTCCACCAGAAATTACCTGTGTTGATAATATGGAGTACCTGTCCTGAAGCCTTTAAGTTCCCTGCACTGTTTGTGGTACAAGCCTATGTACATTGTTGTGTGCTTCTGTTACAGCTGGTTGTGTTGAGTGTATTGCTACAGGGTAGTGCTCTGTTTTGTGCTGGTGAGGCTATGCTATTTGTGCATGTTTGGCATTTGGTGACAGAGTATACCTTTCAGAATTTGACCAGACTATCTCTACAGTACTGCTGGTGAATCTTTCTTTCAAGTGGTATTGAGTATCAATGTACCCTTACTGCTGCACAGCTTCGTGAGTGCATACACAACAAACTAAAATCCGAATCCTACAATATGGCATTCTAACCTAGTGGTTCAGCTGCTGAGAGAGCAAAGCGCCACTCCCCACTTCAACTGTCTGATCACAGTGGTATGGGACAAACTGCTGAATATGTACGGGACAACCTTAAACCTGTGGAAACAACTGGTGAACCAAGTTTTTCTCGGGGACAGTCAGCTTCATTAGAACTTAAGTTAGCCAAACTCAATCTTGAGCACATCAGAGACCTTTGCTGTGGAGGAATGTGATAGAAAGAAGACAGTTTTAATGTACTAGTGATGATAATTTCATTGTTCAGAAGTCTATGTCTTTGGTGCCTCATTTCCCTAATTCAGAGCCTGAACAGTTTTTTGAGTCTTTTGAAAATCAGGCACAAGCTTTGCGATGGCCCTTAAAGACTGGTTCATACAGCATTGTACGGTAGAGTGCTGGAATTCACTATTGGTTTAAGTGATGAAGACTTCTTTGATTACAGCGTTGTGAAGGTGGCTGCGCTAGGAGCATATCAGTGTATTCCTGCCAAATATAATCGAGAGTTCAAGGTAAACAAGCGTCAGTCTGGCCAGTCTCATGTTGATTTTGTCTGGCTACAATCCAAGATCTTCACCAAGTGGTATGGAGCAGCTGGTGTTTCTAACTTTAGCAAACTGGTACAACTAATTATGATGGATAGCCTCCTTGAGTCAGTTGGTCCAGATGTAAGGGTGTCTTTTGAAGACCACTCAGTAGCAACTTCTATAGAGGCAGTGAAGCTTGCAGACACCTGTGAAGCTTACTGATCACTGTGCGTTGCTCTTCTAAACTTTCTTCCCACCAGCTTGGTATGGACAGACTGTCAGTAATATGTACTGAAGCATATTGTTATACTTGTGTAGTGTATTATATTTGTGATCCCTTGTTACTTGAGACGTCAGAGACCCGCACCATGTGAGTGCTGCGTCAGAGGCCTCTCTCTCATTCCGCGCTAGGCGTACAACTGAACAGGTGTGGCACTGGGTACTATTCCTCTCTTACTTAATATAGCCTGTCACCAACCAGTCGTGAGTTTCCCTGTGACTACCTTTTATCTCCAAGAACCCTACGTGATAAGACATCGTGGTGGAAGGGCCTCTGGATTTTGTCCGAGGATGGAAGTTGGAGTTGAGACATGATGCCTGCCTCAAAACCAGAAAGGTAGACGAGATTTCCGAGCCCATAACCTTCTACTACTACCATAAGTCTGGCCATATCAAGGTTACCTGCCCCAAGTTACTAAAGACTGCTACCAGTGGAAAGTCTATTATACTACAACCTTTGGGTATCATTAAGTTACTTATAGATACAGCTAATCAGAATGAAGCAAATGCTTGTATGGCACCTTTCTTTAATACCAGTCAGATCTTCCTTAAGGAGCAGGACTGCCCCATTGAAGTATCCATTTTCAAGGATATAGGGCTTATTGCTCCCTCTTATGAGAGGGAGTTACTTCCAATTTCTGAGGCGATGTCTTTAAATTCATCAGTCTTATTAGAAGCTTATAGGGGAGATGGTAAAGTTCCTTTTCATAGAATCTATATCAAAAGCCAGTATTACACTAATTATTTAACTATAGGTGTTTCTGGAGGGTTTCCTATGAAAGATACTTTACTGTGTGGGACCCTTACCTAAGGCCAAGTCAGGTAACCAATATCTATTTACTGTTGTTGACAAAACTACCAGATATCTTGAGGCTGTGCCTATGCATAGTATCAGTACCAAGGCCATACTTAAAGCCCTTATCTGTTTTATCTCTCAGATCAATTCAAAATGACCAGGGCAGTGACCAGGGTGCTAACTTTACTGTACAAGCATCCAAAGAAGCCTGATAGGAATTAAACAGAACCCTTCCACAGTCTATCATCCTCAGTCTCAAGGAGCATTAGAGAGGTTTTAGCAGACCTTAAAAACTGTGATGCATACACATTGCATTTTTCCACAGACTGGGATGAATTACTTCCTCTGCTGTTGTTTTCAATGTGAGAAACTGTACAGGAAACAACAGGGTACAGTCCATTTGAGCTGATTTTTGGCCATAATATGAGAGGTCTACTACACTTACTTAAGGATGGATGGGAGAAGACACCTTCAAGATGCCCTACAATCCTAAATTAAGAATGCACGTGGCAAGACAGCTGGCCAAAGCCAAACTAGAAAAGCTGAGGAGAACATATATATAACAAAGGTATGATAAAATGTTTAAATTTCACTCCTTTGACCCAGGAGACAAAGTGTTGGTCCAGGAACCTGTGCCAGGTCACACCTTAAAGGTGGAATTTACAGGCCCTAAGAAGGTGATAAAGAAAAATTCTAACTGTAACTATGTGACAACACCTTTGGATAAACCCAACTTGGGTAAGGTCTACCACATCAACCAAATTAAAAAGTTCTTTGAACTACCTCAGGTTCCAATAATGACCTTATCCTCTGTTCCTAGACCCCATTGATGACCCTGATTTCCTGTGTATTGTTCCAGAGGTTCACACTACACTTCCTAACTCAGCCCTCCTCCTCCTCCTCCATGATCCTCACCCCATGTCAGGACTTGTAGGCCAAATAACAATACTCAATACACTTCTTCAAACCTATTCTGACATATTTTTGGATGTTCCAGAAATGTGCAACCTAGGTTACTATAACGTGGATGTGGGATCTTCTAAACCTATTAAACACTCCCCTTAAAGAGATAATCCCGAGCAGCAGACATTACTTTAACAGGAAGTCAAGTTTGTACCAGAACAAGGACTGGAGGAAGAGTCTTCCAACCAGAACTAGATTGGATCTTAAAACCAGCCCAGGCATCCATCACCTATTAGGTTGGCTCAACTGCTGAGAGCCAGAGGTGTTTTTATTGCTCGGCTAAGGGGCATTCCATTTTCATTTCAATCTTTGTACAGCGGCTATGACTTCAGTTTTTCATGACATTTTTTCAGCTTTTTTTTTCATCCAGCCCAGCAGACCACCGGGCACTATCAAAATGTGTGTATGGCCAGTCCTACTCTACTTCCAACCCATGAGCCTCGCTGTGCATCCTGGTTAAGAAACCTGATTGAATATGGATGTGCACAGATTTCCACAAGGTGAATGAGGTCACAGTATGGATGATATTGTGGACTTTGTGGTTAAGACTAATTATGTTTCTAAACTAGACCTCCTTAAAGGATACAATCAAGTACCTTTAACAGATAAGGATAAGGTTTCTGTCTTCTTAATTCCAGGTCATCAGTATACTGTGATTCCTTTTGGAATGAGGAACTCACCCACCTCATTCCAGAAACTGACTCATTAGGCCATTAAAAGATTTGAAAGCATGGTGGCCTACCTCGATTATATAGTTGTGGTTTCTCATGTGTGGGATCAACATGTGCCCTATCTAAAAGATCTCTGAAAGGTTCAGGAAATAAAAGTTAACTGTCAATCTTAGTTGTCTTTTGGCCAATCTACCATAACTTTCCTGGGCCATGAAGCAGGCAGTGGTAAAGTGTTACCCATGTTTCCTTAAATTTTAGCCATTCAAAAATCATCCCGTTCCCCAATGTAAAATCCCCTTCAACAATTTCTGGGAATAACGTTTTATAGGAAGCTCCATCAGAACTTTTCTGATATAGTGGCCCCCTAAACACTCTTACCAGTAATAAATGTTTATTCTCTTGGTCATCTAGTTGTCATGAGCCCTTTCTAAAATAAAGTGTCTGTTATGAGCTGTTCCCATATTATTATCTCCAGATTATACAATGCTGTTTTCTTTAAAAGCCACCCACTGTTATTTCAAGCCTCTGGTGAGGAAGCCCTTCATCCAGTGGCCTATTATTCAACCAAACTCAAAGCCCATCAGCAAGCCTACTCTACCATTGAAAATTAGGCCCTGGTGCTGGTCCTTGCCCTTGAACATTTCAATATATTTTTATCCTTATCACAAGATATGGTAAAAGTCTTCAGTGACCACAACCCACAAGCTCTTTTTTCCCTTATGGTCAAACTGTTAACAATAAATAAAGGTCATGAGTTTTTTTTGGTGATGGGGACACATCGCTCCTGTTTGCAAGTGTTTTGGACCTATATTAGCCCTATTATCTGATGTCTCACTCTAGGAATAGTGCTTGACATTAAAGTCCTTCTTTGCGTTGAGCACTGCCTGCTGGGTTGAATGGTTTGAAGTAAACGGTGGTCCAATTAGTATGTTTTGTGCCATTGTGGCACACTACCCATTGAAGGATGCCTAAGCCTGGCTCTTAAAGCCCTCTTGGGATGGGGGTGTGGCATGTGAAGAGTTGGTTACAATTTGTTTGAGGTATATCACACGCTAATATAAGCATGCCCTTCTGACCAGTGAACCAGCAATTAAAAGCATAGCAGTCATTGTCCCACTGTTGCTAGATGATATTTCATCAGCCAATCACGAGAAAGTCCTCCAATTCTGTGAAGCAATGTCTTTATCATTGAGCAGAATACACAGGCTTCCACTTATTCTGGTCGAAGACAGCTCTCATCATGTCTCTTGCTTGCAAATTCCATCTTGTAAATATTCGCTCTACATATTGTAATTATCTGTATATTATTTGAAGAAATACACGGATTAGGAATATATCTCTGGTGTCTTTTGCTTTGTCCCAGCACTGCCTAGTAGAGTGTTTGCTGACTTAATTACAAACAGGTCAAACAGATCCATCATAAATCACCTGTGTTCGTAACATGGAGGTAGACTGTGTTTAGTGGGTCATAAAGTACCGTCGATCATTATATTGAGGTTGACTGTGTTTATTGGGTGAAGGTGAAGAATCACAGAGCTTCTCCAAGGGGCCAGTCTATCTGGAATATGGAAGGAAGCACTGGCTAGAGTAATAAAAAATACTGAATATGTGTTAAAGAAATCTTACAGGATCCAGGAAACACAAAAAGAGCTTAAAGCAATAAGTTAAACTGGAAGAAATCCAAAACATTTGTTTTCATATGCCAAATCTAGGGCAAAAGCCACATACAGTATTGTACCCTTCCTTAAACAAGATGGGACCTACACCAATGGCAACAAAGAAATGAGTGAGATACCGAAGTCTCAATAAAACTCGGTGTTTTGTGAGTCATTAATCAGACTAAGAATCGACAATCAAAATTTGGTTAATATTTCCAGAATTTCTGAAATAACACTAACACCACTGGACTTCAAATAATTCACTGACGACATGCCCATGCACTATGCCCCAGGCAAAGACTTGTGGAACTCCGTGTTCATTAAGAACTGCAAGAAGAGGCAGCCTGGACATGGGGTGTCATTCCAGTCTAGACACAGGGAGTCATCCCATAGTCACTAAAAACAAAGGATATAGGCCCACTTCACAAAGGTGGCAGTAAAGCAATTGCAAAGAATTGTAGACTGATGACATTAACGTCCCATATCATAAATCTTTAAAGGTATCTAAAGCAGCAAGATCAACCACTTGGATACCCAGCAATTGTACAACCAGGGCAGCATAGGTTTAAAGCAGGTCGCTCCTGCCTCTCACAATTACTGGACAACTATGACAAGGTCTTGGATGGTTGTTCCTGCCTCTCACAACTATGACATGGTTTTTGGATGGTCACTCCTGACTCTCACAACTACTGGATAAATATGACATGGTCTTAAATGAACTGGAGGACAAACAAAATGCAGATGTAGTATACACAGACTACAAAAGCCTTCAACATGTGCGATCATGGCGTAACAGCTTACAAAATGCCTGATAAAGGAATAACAGGAAAAGTGGGTAGATGGATCTATAACTTCCTAACAAACAGAACACAAAGAGTAATAGTAAACAGAGTTAAGTCTGTGGCAGCTACAGCAAAAAGCTCTGTTCCACAAGGTACAGTAATTGTTCCCAAAGACAGAGCTGTAAACCATAGCATTGTGTCATCCTTTGCTGACAATACTAAAATCTGCACGAGTGTCATCCACTGAGGACACAGCAATTCTCCAAGCAGACATAAACAATCTTTCAATGGGCCACAGAAAATATCAAGTTCATTAGGGCAAATTTCAATTACTACTCCACTATGGAAAACTTAAGAAAATAAATACAGTGGTACCCCGACTTACGATATTTTTTCATTCCAGAATGCTGTTCAAGTGCCATTACCAAACGAAATGATGTAAAATAGACTAGTCCTTTTAGACCCCCAAAATTACACTTACAAAAGCATTTAAAAAAATAAACTTACATAAAAGGGTGTGTTTGGGGACCATCGTAAGTCGGGGTACCACTGTACTAGATTGGAGTATAAAACAAATTCTAAGTACACAACAGAGCGGAAAAATAATGTGAAAGACTTGGGAGTGATAATGTAAGAGGATCTCACCTTCAAAGATCACAATGATGTGTCATTATCACATATGCTAGGAAAATGATAGGATGGATAATGAGAGCTTTCAAAACAAGGGATGCCAAGCCAATGATGACTCTTTAAATCACTTGTTTTCTCTAGGCTGGAGTATTGTGTACACTAGCAGCCCGTTTCAAGACAGACAAAATTGCAGATCTGGAGAATATAGAACTTTTACTGAACATTTAGGTACAATAATGCACCTCAATAACTGGGACCACTTGAAGTCCCTTGACCTATACTTCTTGGAACACAGGAGAGAAAGATGCATCATAAAATACACCTGGAAAATCCTAGAGGTACTAGTCCCAAATCTGCACACAGAAATCACTCCCTATGAAAGCAAAAGACTTGGCAGGCAGTGCAACATCCCCCAATGAAAAGCAGGGATGCCAGTAGTACACTAAGAGACAACACAATAAGTGTCAGGGGCCCAAGACTGTTCAACAACCTCCCAGCGTACATAAGGAGGATGACCAATAGACCCCTGGCTGTCTTCAAGAACCTAGCTGTCTTCAAGAGGGAACTAGACAGACACTTAAAAGTCAGTACCTGACAAGCCAGGCTGTGGTTTGCATGTTGGACTGCTGCGACCAGCAGTAACAGCCTGGTTGATCAGGTCCTGATCCCCCACGAGACCTGGTCATGAACCGGGCCGTGGGGGCGCTGACCCCTGGAACAACCTCCAGGTAGATAGACTGGCAATGACCTTACTAATGTCATATACTCATGGAACTGACCTTACTTTTATAAACCTATGGAACTGACCTTATTAATGTTACAGACCTATGGAACTGACCTTATTAATGTTACAGACCTATGGCACTGGCCTTACTAATGTTATAGACTCATGGCACTGACCTTACTAATGTTATAGACCTATGGCACTGACCTTACTAATGTTTTAGACCTGTGGCACTGACCTTAATGTTATATAACTATGGCACTGAGCTTACTCTTATAAACCTAAGGCACTGACCTTACTATAGACTTATGGCACTGACCTTACTAATGTTATAGACCTATATCACTGACCTTACTATCAGACCTTTGGCACTGAACTTACTGTTATAGACCTATGACACTGACTATACTGTTATAGGCCTATAGCACTGACCTTGCTGCTACAGACCTATGGCACTGACTTTACTGTTAGACATATGGCACTGAACTTACTGTTATAGACCTATGGCACTGAACTTACTGTTACAGATCTATAGCATTGATCATACTGTTATTAATCTATGGTACTGACCTTACTGTTATAGGTATATAGCACTGACCTTATTTGTTATAGACCTATGGCATTGACCTTGTTATAGACCTATGGCACTGACCTTACTGTTAGACCTGTGACACTGACCTTACTGTTAGACCTGTGGCACTGACCTTACTGTTAGACCTGTGACACTGACCTTACTGTTAGACCTGTGGCACTAACCATACTGTTATAAACCTATGGTACTGACCTTACTGTTATAAACCTATGGCACTGACCTTAGTAATGTTATAGACCTATGGCACCTTACTAATTTATACACCTATACCACTAACCTTACTGTTAGATTTATGACACTGACCTTACTAATTTATACACCTATAGCACTGACTTTACCGTTAGACCTATGACACTGATCTTACTAATGTATGCACCTATATCACTGACCTTACTGTTAGACCTATGGCACTGACCTTACAAATGTTATAGACCTATGACACTGACCTTACTGTTAGACCTATGGCACTGGATTTACTGTTATAGAAATATGGCATTGACTTTACTGTTAGACTTGTGGTACTGACCTTACTAATGTTATAGACCTATGGCACTGACCTTACTGTTATAGACATATGGCACTGACCTTACTGTTATAGACCTATGGAACTGAGCTTACTAATACACCTATGGCACAGACCTTACTAATAAAATAAACCTATCACATTAACTTACCGTAGATCTAAACCCTCGTTTCTGAACCTTGGCTTCTGAACCCTGCATCCTGAACCCTGGTTTCTGAACCCTGGTTTCTAAACCTTATGTTCTGAAACCTGATTTCTGAGCCCTGGTTTCTGAACCATGGCTTTAGAACCTTGGATTTTGAACCACATCTTCACCAATTTTGGTTTCTGAACCTTGGTTTCTGAATCCTGGTTTCTAAGCCCTGGTTTCTGAACCATGGCTTTAGAACCTTGGATTTTGAACCACATCTTCACCAATTTTGGTTTCTGAACCTTGGTTTCTGAATCCTGGTTTCTAAGCCCTGGTTTCTGAACCCTGGCTTTTGAACCTTGGTTTCTGAACCCTGGCTTTTGAACTTTGGTTTCTGAACCCTGGTTTTTGAGCCTTGGTTTTGGAACCGTGGTTTTTGAACCTTGGTTTCTGAACCTTGGTGTCTGAGCCCTGGTTCCTGAATCATGGCTTTTGTACCTTAGTTTCTGAACCCTAGGTTTTGAACCTTTGTTTCTGAACCCTGCTTTCTGAACCATGGAAGTAGGCTAGCCTACCATGGATGTAGGTTAGCCTACCATGGATGTAGGATAGCCTACCATGGATGTAGGATAGCTTACCACGGATGTAGGCTAGCCTACCATGGATGTAGGTTAGCCTACCATGGATGTAGGCTAGGCTAGCCTACATCCATGGTAGGCTAGCCTACATCCATGGATGTAGGCTAAAATACCATGGATGTAGGTTGTTGATAGTAACTTACCATCAACGTCCACCAATGGAATTAATTGTAATCTTTGAGCTTGACCCTTGACCTACCATGGCCCTTAGGCTTGGCTTGCCATGGCTTTTAAGCTTGGTCTACCATGGCAGAGGCCCCCGAGTAGAGACTTACTGTCGTAGAGGGATCCCTGGTGGTGATATACCATAGTGAGGGCCCCTTAGTGAGTGACCTACCGTGGTTTGGGGGCCCCCAACGGTCGTTACCTACCGTGACGGTGTTCGCCCCGGTGGCAGGGATCCCAGGAAAGCACAACGGTGATCTTGCCGTACTGGTCCATAATCTTCCACACCGGCGCTTCGTCGTGGAGTCCCAGGGTGTAGATGGTCTCACATACGATCTTGGGAATGGCAGTGATAGCTGCGAGTGGGAGAGCTTAACGTTACCGAATTCAAGGAGCAAATCGCGATTCAAAACGGGGCCAAATTGTTCACCAAAATATAACAAACGTCAACGACGCTATCTGTAGAGGAACTGTGTGCAGTCATCATCGTTCCTACGACACAATATACAGTCTTACCGATCTTGGTCGATGACGGGACCAAGAGGTTGTGGAATAGGGAAGAAAAAAAAGGCTTGTATCGTTCTTCTATTGCTATCAAATGAGGAAAAATGAGGAGGCGTCTGTCTCATGAGGGACTGGCATAATAACTGACGTCGGATGACGTCGCAGCACTGTGGTCTTCTGTCGTGTTATTGTGAAAGGCAATGTTCGATGATGCTCTGTCTGTCAAAGAGTCGCAGATCGAGTCTTATGGATAGAGCTAACAAGACAATATCTGTGGCAGTTGGGTACGCCTGTACTGACACTTGGGGCGTGTCGGTCTAAAAATGTCGCAAAGGAAATATTTACACATTGAAAAACTCGCTTAAGACTTAGTATGAGTCAAAACTAAACTGCAGCACTGGTAAGAAAGAAACTTCATGGAACTCAGGCTATAAAGAAACGAAACTAATGGTAGGAATACTGATAAAAGATAATACCATCACATTGAACTTTTGATCTGAGAACATAAGAAACTAGAAATGCCATGACAAGAGAGTTCGCTCCAGGCGGTCATGCAAAAACTGTTGTTGTGTAGCCAGTCTGTTCTTCAATGTTGCGTCACTTATCAATGGTAGCTTTTGTTTTGTTTTGGAAATGGTTCAAAACTCTTTTATTTTTTAATTGACTGTAAAAAATTGCATTGAAAATTTTAGTGCAGCTCTCCCCTTCGCAAAATTTCACTTCATCCCGAGATTGTACTCATCTTAGGGCTATATGTTAACTGTGTCTGGTCACTTCAAAAGTGTCATAGCAGTGCTAAGTGGATTCTTGGCCCAAAAATATCAAGTTTACAGCGAACCTTTGATATAACGGACTTCGATATAACAGATTTCGATACAACGGATTTCGATATAATAGACATCGATACGATGTACCTTGATATAATAGACCTCGTTTTATCCACCTTGATATAACAGGCCTTGATATGATTCACCTTGATATAACAAACCTCGATGTGATGCACCACGATAAAACTGACCTCAGTCATAACTCATCTTAATATAATGGATCTTGATATAATGAACCTCAGTATAAGAGACTTCAATTATAATGCACCTCAGTATAAAGGCCCTTGATATATTGCACCTCAATATAACGATCTTTCGTGTAACGGACCTCGATAACATAAAATTTTAAAATAATAAAATATATTAATTGTTTTAACTTCTATATTTCCAGTATTAATTGTTCTACAAGTATAGTGTGTGTTTAGAGCAATAAGTCCATAATAAAGTATTAAAGTGAATTCTTCGCTCTCATCATTACTCTGATTTAAGGAACACTGGGACAATCTCCAGTATCAGTTCGCTGTATCGAAGGTTCGCTGTGTGACTGTCGGCTCTTATAAGGAGCGTGAGGAACAAACAGATGGATTAAATAAATAGCATACGAAAGAAAGTGTCAAAGGCAATAACCAAGTATAAAAAAAAGAGGCTTTTTGAAAATAAAAGGCTTTTGTCTATTTATTATATTCATCGTAGTATCCAGGTAGCACTGTAGAACCATATGTCTTATTAACCAAACTGGCCAAACTCTGGATTATGTATATCCATTTATAATTATTATTATACAAAAACACTTACAGCTACTTTGAAAATTATTTCTAAAACTAATTTTATATACATTATCAAACTTAAAAATGTGATAAAGTGTTTAGAGAAATTTTATGCCCATCAAATCTGCCTCAATTGATGGCATGAGGAATTTCAGGGTAAAAAATCAATGCTATAGATTTTTCATTTTTTGACAAATCTACATAATGATTAATTAAAATTCTTCAGAATTTGGCCAGGGTCATGGAGGAATGCCTGTCATATATCCAGCTTTGAAGTTTTTACCCAGCGTTTTGCCCATGTTGCAGAAACGCGACACTAGTTCAGGGTTGGGGAGGATGAAGGCAACAGTACGATACACTCGTTTAGGGTCACATAGAATTATAACAATAATTATTAAAATTTTAAAAAAACTGATGCACAAATTTACATACGTCTCAACGAGCAACAATTCACAGAATTTTAATTACTGTATATACACAGAACACAAAATCTATTGGAACTGATTTAATTGGGTTGTGAACATTGAGCTTCTTTGATGAACTGGGATGGTTTACACATCAGGAAGGTTCAGTCTTGTTGAACCTTCATACTGATGATGCGTTATTCGAGGAGCTTAAAAGCTGTGAATCACGAAATCGTAATAACAAGATTGCAGACAAATCAGGGAACTTGTGGGGGGTTTAAATCCATGGCAAGTGAGTGCTAAAACTCACAAGCCAGCGTGTTAACAACTGTACCAGCTGGCTATAATAAGATTCATACAACTTTATTTCTATACACCATAGGGAGGTTAGCAAAGGCCTACCAATGTGACCACAAATGATGGTTTTTATTGCTAGAGTTCAACACAGCCACACTGGTGTGGGATTCAACTGTAAAAAAAAAAGCTGCATTTATGGTCACAGTGGCAGGCCTATGCTAACCTTCCCATGGTGTATAGAAATACAGTTAGATGAATCTTACTATTATAGCCAGGTGATACAGTTAACACACTGGCCTCTGAGTTTTAGGATTCGCTTGCCATGGGTTCAGATCCCCTACCTGCTCCGTGATTTAAAGCTGTGATTTATTACGAAGGTCTGGCAACATGGGACATACTGAGAAGAACAATACAAGCTGGATAATACATCCCTGTTGTGGGGGTAGTCGGTCATGTCCAGTGAGGCGGTGAGGAGTTTGTCCTGACCAGGGGAAGATTGGTGGTCGTTGGCATGCACGATCTACAGGTACCAGCTGCTGCTGCTGCTGCTGCTGCTGTGTGCTGCAGTCTGGCAGCGTCTGCTGCATGCAGCGATTTGGCACTGGGTGCCGCGTGCTATGGTTTGGCACTGACTGCTGTGCTGTATCTTGGCACTTGCTATTAACCCATGACCAGGGGATTATCTGCTGTGTGCCTTGATGCAGAACTGGCTGTCGTGTGCTGTGGTCCAGCACTGACTGCTGTGCTGTGGTCCAGCACTGACTGCTGTACTGTTCCCTGGCACTAGCTGCTGTACTGTCCCCCTGGCACTAGCTGCTGTACTGTCCACCGGCAGTACCTACCAACCCAGTGCCACACACCACCTCGTAATGCAGAACGACCCACAGGCCACACCCCCACAGTGCCACACCTTGACCACCAACCACAGCAACACACAGCAGAACACAGCAGCCCATACCTGCACAGTTTGTAAAAGTCATAAGAACTTAAATAAGCAATTTAATAACTCACAATGACTTCTATTAGCATTTAAAATAACACCATGCAAAGCAAGCATGCTTTTAAGTCTTTATAAAATCTATAAATATATATATATATATATAAAATTATATGTAACCTACATATATTCTATAAATACATAAATCTGTACACACGTGGCTGTTTTCATGTACAATTCTGAGTGGGTGTCTGTGTATACATGTGTAATGTGAGAATATCTGGAATGTTAGAGGGATAACTAATCTATTTATAGATATAAATAGGTAAAAACATGGTGGGTTGTTATCTCTGAGGGTTTAGGAGTTGATGAGTGTGTCCTGGTCTATGATAGCAGTGTCCTGGTCCATGGTAACACTGCTACAATGGACCAGGTGTCTCAGTCCATGGTAGCACTGCTATCATCAACCAGGCCAGACAACAATTCATTCTGCATAATAATACTCTTCACCAGGCTTTAAAAACTGTGCCAATTATATACTGTGATTGCAGAATACAAACAATGAACATAGCTTACAGTAGACCATTGATTTATAATGTTTTCAATATACTAAGACTACTACGAAATTTCAGAATATTTTTGATCATTAATTTGTGAAATTAATCTAAGACAGTGCGAGGCTGGACTGTGGGAGCTTTCCCCTCTGTCTAGTAGGCTCGCAGACAGCCAGCCTGTGAGTCAGGCCATTGTCTTTGCAGGGGTAGGCCTAACTTCCACCCATGCCTCTCCCATCCCATCTTTCATGTCTCAGTGGTGTCCCATATGATTCTCAGATCTGCTTGTGAATTGATTTTTAATCTTTTTTATTACCATATCTTGTACAGGTGGGCCCTGCTTTACGGTGCTTCACTTTACATCATTTTGCTAATGCAGTGGTTTTCAACTACAGTGGACCCCCGGTTTTCGTGATTTTTTCGTTCCAGAATGCTGTTCAAGTACCATTACCAAACGAATTTATTCCCATAAGGAATAATGTAAAGTAGACTAGTCCTTTTAGACCCCCAAAAATAAACTTACAAAAGCATTTAAAAAAATACACTTACATAAAAGGGTGAGTTTGGAGCAGGACGAACACCGGGGTCCACTGTATACCCATTCTTCATTTATTCAAAACATCTTACATACAATAAATATATTCACTTCTCACTATAAGCTAAGGATGAAAATAGTTTAAGGTAAATACTGTATATGTATCTTTTAGGTATAGCTTTATTGCTCACTAAATATGATACTGTAGTAAGATACGCTACTATGTGCCTCAATCAGCTCTCCTTGCACTATATCACTCGCTCATTTACCCATATCTCATGTATGGAATCTGTGCATGGGGATCAACAACATTAAATCACCTTAGACCACTCATAACCCAGCAAAAGGCTGCAGTCAGAATGATAACAAATTCCCACTCTAGACAGCATACTCCACCAATATTCAAAAGCCTAAAACTACTCACCAAAAAGAACATTCACACTTATTCTTGTGCCTACTACATACATAGAACTCTACATTCTAATATAAACCCTCCGCTCAAAATTCTCCTCACCAACTTTAATAGGACCCATGACCATAACACAAGATACAGATCACTTTTTGATGTACCCCGTGTCCACAGCAACCTATGTAAGAATTCTATGCACATAAAGGGCCCCAGAATCTGGAACTCATTACCAGGAAATGCTAAAATAACCTTGTCTGAAAATCAATTTAAGACTCTTCTTAAAAACCACCTACTCACCCTAAACTAAATACTCATACTGTAAATTGCTTTCAAAAATGTTCAAAGTTATTTTCCTATAACCAATTTCAATTTTTACAATTATGTTACCACCTAATCACCCTAAACTAAATACTCAAACTGTAAATTACTCTCAAAACGCTCAATGTTATTTTCATTAAAATAATTTAATTTTTACTATTATGTTCCATCCTACTAAACACTTGTTACAATGTCTATCATCATTTTGTAATGAACAATGTATTATCATCATATCATAATTTGAACGATCTATCAATTCAAACTCACTCAATTACTCCAATATTATGTTCATGGTCCATAAGCCATTAGATTAACCCTTTGGGGGTCCAAGGGGTCTCTGTCAAACTCGTTCTCAGGGTCCACGAATTTCAAAAAAAAAAAAAAAAAAACAATTCTTATGAAATGATAGAGAATCTTTTTCCGATCATAACGCCACAAAAATTATGAAATTTGATCGAAAACTAACGGAATTATGCTTTCGCGAAGTTAGCGGTATCCATGACATTTATGCATCGGCAATTTCGCCCACTTTGAGCCCTATTTTCGGCAAATTCTAATGCTTCAGTCTACTAAAAGTATAGCTATTTAGCTAGAACTCCATTTCTTCTATCGATTGAGTACAAGAAACCGCCTATTTACCAATTTCAACTACCCAAAATAGTGGTCAGAAAATGGCAATTTGGCCAATTTCACACAAATTTCAAACATTGCCAATTTCAAAATAGGGTCCATAATAAACAAGGCAGACATTCCTGGCACTAAAATAACATCTTCTCTGTTCATTAGTCACATCTTCAGGCCCCTCTTACATTACTTTTGCTTTCCATTTTGAATTTTTATTCTCACAAAAAATAGAAGATTTACTGTTATGTATACAACTGCATCATTGTAAAAAAGGTATAAATAATATCAGCGCACTTGTGCAAGAATATTAGACTCTCCAGTTGATGTGTATTGGACGCATGGTGTGATTTGTTTACTCTTGAACATCGGCCAAAATCGAACATTTACGCTACTTTGCGCTCAGTTTCAAGGTACTTGTCATCGTGAAACCAGTCAAAATTATCTCTATTTCTGTAATACAGTGGTACCTCGACTTACGATATTTTTTCATTCCAGAATGCTGTTCAAGTGTCATTACCAAACGAATTTATCTCCTTAAGAAATGTTGTAAAATAGACTAGTCCTTTTAGACCCCCAAAATTACACTTACAAAAGCATTTAAAAAAATAAACTTACATACAAGGGTGAGTTTGGGGACCATCGTAAGTCGAGGTACCACTGTATATCATCTATTCTATAAAATGAGACTAAGCAAACGAGAATACAAGCATAAATACCATACAAAAATAGACTGCAAAGTCGCTGTTTTAAACTAAAAACACGGTCAGGTTTTTTTTTCCTCATTATGCACTGTGTGGTGCAGGAATTTTTTTATACTGCGCACACTGACCGCACAGACCCATTCTATCACATCTAGGCCTAATAGCCTGTTTCTGCTTGATTTGAGGGCGCTAGAATTTAGGCGTACTAGTACGTCAATAACCCCAGGGTGTGTGTAAGCCATACTAGTATGACCAAAACCCCAAAAGGGTTAAGCTGCCCCTAATGCCAAGGCATGCCAGAGGCTCTCCTTGCACCTCAATTTATGATTGTAATGTAAACCCATGTACACGAGCAAAGAAATAAAATTGTATTTGTATTTGTATAAACATGTTATCAGGCTTGTATATGCATTTCAAAGTGAAAAAGGGCTGTGTTTTACTTTACAGCAGTAGTCCGGAACCTAACCTGCTGTATAAGCGGGGCCTTCCTGTACAGCAGTAGTCTAATACCTATCCTGCTGTATAAGTGGGGCCCTCCTGTACAGCAGTAGCCCAAAACCTAATGTGCTGTATAAGTATGGCCTTCCTATACAGCAGAAGTCCGAAACCTATCTTGCTGTATAAGCGGGGTCCTCCTGTACAGCAGTAGCCCAAAGCCTAATGTGCTGTATAAGTGGGGCCCTCCTGTACAGCAGTAGCCCAGAACCTAATCTGCTGTATAAGTGAAATGTAACCTTATTTTTTCCATATGCCCTTCAGTTTCCTTTAGAAGAGTTTTTGTCTTAAACGCCATTTTTCAATAATGTAGCTACCACCATAATGAATAGTCAACTGTACATTTGGTGATCATAGATTACATACGGTGATCGTAAGATTACATACAGTGATTGTAATATTACATACAGTGATCGCAGATTACATACGGTGATTGTAGATTATGTATGGTGATCATACAGTGGACCCTCGCTATTCGAACATAATCCATTCCAGGAGCTTGTTCTTAACACGAAATGTTCGAAAGGCAATTTAATATTTCCCATAAGAAATAATGGAAATACAATTAATCCGTTCCTGCTGTCAGGAGGCATGACAAAATAGTACTTCACTATGAAGCTATTATCAACTCGACAGCTTATTTATCTATCACAATTCATCTAATATGACATAATAAACAATACAAATAACATAAAAACCTGATATATACTCTAGAATGAATAAAATATGTATGTCATTACGAATGTGGTGGTTGGGGAGGATGGTGGTGGCGAGCATACTTGGTCCAGCTATGAAAACATCTTCCCATTCTTTCCTCCTTCAGACGTGTTAGTCTAAGAGAAAACGGAGTTTGTAATGCTAACTGCATTAGATCACTTCCAGTCAACTTGCGGAGTGAACAGAAATCATACGTGTCCAAGCTGGTAACAGCAACAACAACTGGTTTGTTTACAAAACTCCCGAACCTTCATTTAATCTTGTTTACTCACCTTGCACTCTACATTAAAACTGCCTCTACCACCACTGCCTCTACTACCACTGCCTCTCACTACTGCCTCTACCACTGCCTCAACCACTGCCTCTACCACCACTGCCTCTCACCACTGCCTCTCACCACTGCCTCTCACCACTGCCTCTACCGCTGCCTCAACCACTGCCTCTCACCACTGCCTCTACCACTGCCTCAAACACTGCCTCTACCACCACTGCCTCTCACCACTGCCTCTCACCACTGCCTCTATCACTGCCTCTACCACTGCCTCTACCACCACTGCCTCTACAACCACTGCCTCTCACCACTGCCTCTACCTCTGCCTCAACCACTGCATCTACCACCACTGCCTCTACTACCACTGCCTCTACCACCACTGCCTCTCACCACTGCCTCTCACCACTGCCTCTCACCACTGCCTCTATCACTGCCTCTACCACCACTGCCTCTCACCACTGCCTCTACCACTGCCTCAACCACTGCCTCTACCACCACTGCCTCTACCACCACTGCCTCTACTACCACTGCCTCTCACCACTGCCTCTACCTCTGCCTCAACCACTGCCTCTACCACCACTGCCTCTCACCACTGCCTCTCACCACTGCCTCTCACCACTGCCTTTACCACTGCCTCTACCACCACTGCCTCTACCAACACTGCCTCTACTACCACTGCCTCTCACCACTGCCTCTCACCACTGCTTCTACCACTGCCTCAACCACTGCCTCTACCGCCACTGCCTCTACCACCACTGCCTCTACCACCACTGCCTCTCACCACTGCCTCGCACTTAAAGAACAAACTCCAAACAATTATAATTAAGTGTGAAATGTCTGGATGAGCATGCAGGGTATTGTTCTCTCGAGTGTAAACAACGCGGGACTGGCTCTCCATGGCGCCTGGACGGACAGGTCTCAGACGCACTTGTTCGAATCGTGATATTTTGTTCACATGGCGATATCGATTTTCTTGCTCTAATGACGATATGTTCTATTGCTGAGCTGTTCGAATAGCAGGGGTCCACTGTATATTACATACAGTGGACCCCCAGATTTCGTCAATAATTTGTTCCAGAATGCTGTTCGAGTGCTGTTGCTGAACGAATTTGTTCCCATAAGGACAAATGTAAATTAGATTAGTCTGTTTCAGACCCCCAAAAATACACTTACAAAAGCACTTGCAAAAATACACTTACATAATTGTTCAAGTTGGGAGCTGTACGAAATCCATGGGTCCACTGTACGATCAATGTTTAACACAAACAGAAATACAGAGTTACATCACATTTGGAAGACTTCTAAGTCAGATCTATTAATCGATCTACAGTAGACCCTCATTTAACATGGTAGTTACGTTCCTGAAAACGTCGTGTTAGCTAAAATCGTGTTAGATAATTAAAAGAACTTATAGGAAAAATAGGGTTATGTTCCTGGGAGTCCCAAAAAAGCCAAACAAGTTTTTTTTTAGACCAACAGATCTTACAAATATAAAAGAGAATATGTAATTGTAGTTCATTATCGTGATGTATTATGTTGTTTTTACTGCTTAAGACTACAAATGTAACAGAAATAAAAGTATTTACCTTAAACTGTGGGTGCTGGTGTTTGTGGATGATTGTGAAGAGAGTGGAGAGTTATGCTGTGGCCCTACTGGGCTGAGGTGGATAGTAAGAGGTTCTGGAACTGAAGTCGATGGTTGTACTGAGTGTCTCTAACTTTAATAAAATCATTCAGTAAGTCAGTCAGTAAGTCAGTCAGTAAGTCAGTCAGTCAAGTCATTCAGTAAGTCAGTCAGTCAGTCAAGTCATTCAGTAAGTCAGTCAGTCAAGTCATTCAATAAGTCAGTCAGTCAAGTCATTCAGTAAGTCAGTCAGTCAAGTCATTCAGTAAGTCAGTCAGTCAAGTCATTCAGTAAGTCAGTCAGTCAAATCATTCAGTAAGTCCATCAGTCAAGTCATTCAGTAAGTCAGTCAAGTCAGTCAGTAAGTCAGTCAAGTCAGTCAGTCAAGTCAATCAGTCAAGTCAGTCAGTCAGTCAAGTCAGTCAGTCAGTCAAGTCAGTCAGTAAGTAAGTCAGTCAGTAAGTAAGTCAGTTAAGTCATTCAGTAAGTCAGTCAGTCAAAGTCATTCAGTAAGTCAGTCAAGTCATTCAGTAAGTCAAAGTCATTCAGTAAGTCAGTCAAGTCATTCAGTAAGTCAGTCAAGTCAGTCAGTAAGTCAGTCACACAAACTTATGTTTACATCTTTTTATGTGTACAAAGTAACACTTTAAGGCCACAGGTTATGTCTTGTCTAATATCTTTGTTTTCTTCGTTAATTCTAAGACTTAAATGTTTATACCTTTTCTTGCCACTTTGAGCAACACTGGTATGCCTACTGGGTGTCATGATTGCTTGGCAGATACAAGATATAGTAATTTAAAGATCAAAACACAATTCACTCTCTCTTATTCTTCACAAACAGCTGGCTTGATGCATATGAACTACGTATGAACTACGAATGCTGGGACGGTGGGGTGGGGGGGGGTAGCTGGGGAAGGCGGGTGGTCTTCCCCGCTGAACAACAACAAGGGCCGCTTGAAGGAATGGGAATGTTTTTCCTTCCTGCAGACTGTAAGTAAGTTTATTCAGGTACACAGATACAGTTACAAAGATTATCATATATAGCAGCATATGTGTAGAGAACCTAGGATAACCGAAAAAAGTCAGAGTGACTTATTTCCATTCTGTCTGACTTTTTTGGGTTATCCTAGGTTCTCTACACATATGCTGCTATGTATGATAATCAATGTAACTGTATCTCTGTATACCTGAATAAACTTACTTACAGTTTGTATGAAGGAAAAACAAATTCCCTTTTCCTCAAAGCATGAGGATTCTTAGAGCGGTAAATAACCATGGGCTTACACTTGAAATCACCTGATGCATTACCGCAAAGGAGCAAGGTGAAGCGATCCTTTTCTGTCTTGAAGGCTGGTGCACTTTTCTCTTGCTGACTGATATAAGTTCATGTTAGTATTTTCTTCCAGAAAACACTTGATGTGGCTCATAGCCACCCTCAGTAGGACCCCCACTGACTCAATGGTTTAACCCACCGTAGGCGACCGCGCGCTCAAAATTTTTCCCCTCCAGCGAATCGTGTAATATCAGGCTTACGTCGTGTTAGATAAAAATGTGCTGCAATTCTCCAATCGTGTAATACCCAAATCACGCAACATAAAGTAGTGCTAAATGAGGGTCTACTGTATTGTTCGAGCTATTAACCTATTCTATTAAGTGTTGGATTTACCTTATCCAAGATGCTCAGCATATGTTAAGTAAAAGGACACAAATGCAACTAATGTGACATTTTATTGTGGCAACGTTTCGCTCTCCAGGAGCTTTTTCAAGCCGTTACAAGCGATACATGGACACAGAGGGTATGTATATACTCTCAAAGTGAGGTGTAATACTAGTAGTGGTAGAAGTAGTAGTGATATAAGTTGTAGTAGTACAGTGGACCCTCGGTTAACGAATACCCCAGAAATCGTGCAATTATGTAAGTATAATTTTGTAAGTTCTTGTGGAAGTGTATTTTTGGGGGTCTGAAATAGACTAACCTACGTGAAATTTTTCCTTAAGGGAGTAAATTCGTTCGGTAATGGCACTTGAGCAGACTTCAGGAGTGAAGTTTTTACGAAACTCGGGGGTCCACTGTACAATGGTACCTCGAGTTACGATGGTCCCCAAAATCGCCCTTTTATGTAAGTTTATTTTTTTAAATGCTTTTGTAAGTATATTTTTGGGGGTGTAAAAGGACTAGTCTATTTTACATTATTCCTTATGGGGATAAATTTGTTTGGTAATGGCACTTGAACAGCATTCTCGAACGAAAAAATATCGTAACTCGAGGTACCACTGTAGTAGTAATACAATAAGGTGGAACAATCAATTTGCACATGAGTAAAAGGTGATAAAACAATTACATGGGTAGTATAAAAATAGGTTAGACAAATATTTCTGCTGGAGGTTGGAATAGAGAAGGCCTGTAGGAGTGTTCCACATCTACGATGTGCTTGTGTGGAATTAGCAGGAGAGACTATGTGATGGTAGGGTTCACTGTTTTCAGGAGGATTCTTGCTAAGACTTCAGAGATGGTGAAGCTGCCTTTGTTTTGTTTAATTGTGTTAGAAACAGCAATAAGTGGTGATTCAAGGCACTTGCGTCTACGGAAATTAGTTTCTTTGATTACTAGTCGGGCGTCTTTGAATTTCATGAGATGATTGTTGGAATTTTGGTGTTGTACGCAGGCGTTGTTCAGGTTTTCGTTCCTACATGCATTAATGTGTTCATTGAGGCGTGTTTCGAGGTTTCTTGCTGTTTCTCCTACATAAATTCTGTCGCAGCCTCCACAGGGTATAGTGCAGACCCCTGCGTTGACTGGTTCAAGGTGCTTGGATTTTGTCCTGGTTAGATCCTTTATAGAAGTACTGGAAGCGATGGCGACTCTAGTGTTAGCTTGTGCAAATACTTTAGAAATGTTGGATGCAACCTGGCTGTTGGGAAGAATTATAACTTTGTTTGGAGTGGTGTTGACGCGTGGAGAATTAATGATCTGAAGAGCTCTTTTCTTGCAATCTTTGATGAAAAAGGAAGGAAAATGTAAATCAGTGAAGGTTTGGTGAATGTATGTACATTCCTCGTCAAGAATCTCAGGACTACAAATTCGGTAAGCTCTTAGGAAAAATCCGATGATGATACCTCTTTTGGTCTTAGTATCTTGACTGGAATAGAAGTGTGTGAGATCATTTTTATTTGTAGGTTTCCGGTAAACTTGAAATCTTAGGTTGTTATCTACTTTGTGGATGAGGACATCTAGAAAGGGTAGCTTGTCATTGGACTCTTCTTCTAGTGTAAATTGGATCGCAGGTTCAACTGCGTTGAGCCTTGCCTGAAGATTCCGTACATCAAAACGTTTGGGAGTTATTACGAGGACGTCGTCTACGTAATGTAACCAAGTGACGATTGAGGGGATGATGTTGGCGAAGTGTTCAAACCTAAGATTTCAAGTTTACCGGAAATCTACAAATAAAAATGATCTCACACACTTCTATTCCAGTCAAGATACTAAGACCAAAAGAGATATCATCATCGGATTTTTCCTAAGAGCTTACTGAATTTGTAGTCCTGAGTTTCTTGACGAGGAATGTACATACATTCACCAAACCTTCACTGATTTACATTTTCCTTTCTTTTTCATCAAAGATTGCAAGAAAAGAGCTCTTCAGATCATTAATTCTCCACGCGTCAACACCACTCCAAACAAAGTTATAATTCTTCCCAACAGCCAGGTTGCATCCAACATTTCTAAAGTATTTGCACAAGCTAACACTTAGAGTCGCCATCGCTTCCAGTACTTCTATAAAGGATCTAACCAGGACAAAATCAAAGCACCTTGAACCAGTCAATGCAGGGGTCTACACTATACCCTGTGGAGGCTGTGACAGAATTTATGTAGGAGAAACAGCAAGAAACCTCGAAACATGCCTCAATGAACACATTAATGCATGTAGGAACGATAACCTGAACAACGCCTGCATACAACACCGAAATTCCAACAATCATCTCATGAAATTCAAAGACGCCCGACTAGTAATCAAAGAAACTAATTTCCGTAGACGCAAGTGCCTTGAATCACCACTTATCGCTGTTTCTAACACAATTAAACAAAACAAAGGCAGCTTCACCATCTCTGAAGTCTTAGCAAGAATCCTCCTGAAAACAGTGAACCCTACTATCACATAGTCTCTCCTGCTAATTCCACACAAGCACATCGTAGATGTGGAACACTCCTACAGGCCTTCTCTATTCCAACCTCCAGCAGAAATATTTGTCTAACCTATTTTTATACTACCCATGTAATTGTTTTATCACCTTTTACTCATGTGCAAATTGATTGTTCCACCTTATTGTATTACTACTACTACAACTTATATCAATACTACTACCACCACAAGTATTACACCTCACTTTGGGAGTACAGTGGACCCCCGAGTTTCGTAAACCCCGGAAATCGTACATTTATGTAAGTATAATATTGTAAGTGCTTGTGGAAAAGCATTTTTGGGGGTCTGAAATAGACTAACCTACGTGACATTTTTTCTTAAGGGGGTAAATTCGTTCGGTAATGTCACTTGAGCAGACTTCAGGAGTGAAGTTTTTATGAAACTCGGGGGTCCACTGTATATATATACCCTCTGTGTCCATGTATCGCTTGTAACTACTTGAAATACCTCCTGGAGAGTGAAACGTTGCCACAATAAAATGTCACATTAGTTACATTTGTGTCCTTTTACTTAACATATTGTCGGTAATTCTACCAATATTATTACATGCTCAGCATAACCTGGGCTGTTCCAAATGGAGTTACTCGGCTACAGTGGAACCTCAATATTTATACAACTCGATATTTGACTTGGTACTTGGACATTGCCCTGATATTCAACCTAAACAAAACAGTCCATCTGGACAACGTCTGACAAAAACAAAGCATCACGCACTCAGTCTCTTATCAGCTTTCATTCGTTAACCCTTTCAGGGTCCAGAGGCTAAATCTCAGTGACAGCCAGGGTCCAAGAATTTAACCCTTTGACTGTCACAACCCCTAATCCTGAGGTGTCTCCTGTTGTCGCAAAATTTTTGAAAAAAAAAAAATTATTTTTTCTTATGAAATGATAGAGAATCTTTTCCCGATGGTAATGACACCAGAAGTAAGAAATTTGATGGAAAACTTACGGAATTATGCTCTCACGAAGTTAGTGATCTCGGCGATATATACGCATTGTCAATTTCGCCGACTTTGAGCCCTATTTTCGGCCAATTCCATTGCTCCAGTCAACCAAACTCATAGCTATTTCTTTAGAACTCAATTTGTTCTATCAATTGAGTACAAGAAACTACCAATTTACCGATTTCAACTACCTAATAAAGTGGTCAGAAATTGGCAATTTAACCAATTTCATGCAAAATAAAAAAGTTGTCAATTTCAAAATAGGGTCCAGAATAAACAGTGCAGACATTCCTGGCACTAAAATAAGATGTTATCTGTTCATTAGTCACGTCTTTAAGCCCCTCTTATATTACTCTTGCTTTCTATTTTGATTTTTTATTCACACAAAAAATAGAAGATTTACCATTATGCAGACTATTGCATTATTGTAAAAATGATATAAATAATATCAGTGCACTTGTGAAAGAATATTAGACTCATCAGTTGATGTGTATTGGATGCGTGGCGTGATTTGTTTACTCTTGAACATTGGCAAAAATCGAACATTTCCCCTAATTTGTGCTCAATTTCAAGGTCGTTTTCATCATGAAACTAATCAACATCATCTCTATTTCTGTAGTATGTTTTCCATTCTATCAAATGAGACCACGAAAAAGAGAATACAACCATAAATACTATACAAAAATACACCTCAAATTCGGCGTTTTAATCCAAAAACATGATCGGAGTTTTTTTTTCTCATTATGCACTGGGTGCTGCAGGATTTTTTTTATACAGCGCAAACTGACAACACAGACCCATTCTCTCATATGTGGACCTACCAGCTTTCTCCCGCTTGATTTGAAGCCGCTAGAGTTTTTGAGTATACAGTGGACCCTCGGTTAACGAATACCCCGGAAATCGTGCAATTATGCAAGTATAATTTTGTAAGTTCTTGTGGAAGTGTATTTTTGGGGTCTGAAATAGACTAACCTACGTGAAATTTTTCCTTAAAGGGGAGTAAATTCGCCTTAGTAATGTGACACTTGAGTCAGACTTAGTGCAGAGTGAAGTTTTTTACTAGAAACTCGGGGTCCACTGTATATACGTCCGAAACAGTGGCTCGTAAGACGTATATATACGACCAAAACAGTCAAAGGGTTAAAAATATTTTTTTTCATTTTTTCTTATGAAATAGTAGAGAATATTTTTCTGAAAGTAATAAAATAAAAAGTATGAAATTTGATGGAAAATTGATGAAATTATGCTCTTGCGAATTTTGATGAATCAGCAATATTTACACATTAGCGATTTTTCCGAATTTGACTCCTATTTTAGGCCAATTACATTATTCCGGTCGACCAAATTCTTAGCTATTTCACTAGTATTACTTCTATTTTATCGACCGAGCACAAGAAATCACAGTCAACTGTTTCAACTACCCAATAAAGTGATTGGAAATTGGTAATTTGGCCAATTTAACACAAAATTTAAAATACAGTAGACCCTCATTTAGCACAAATTTATGTTGCACGTTATGGGTATTGCACGATTGAAGAATTGCGGCACATTCTTATCTAACACAACATAAAACTGATATTACACGGTTCGGCTGGAGGGGAAAAAATTTTGAGCACACGGTCGCCCGCGGTGGGTTAAACCATTGAGTCAGTGGGGAAGTCCTACTGAGGGTGGCTATGAGCCACATCAAGTGTTTAATGCTGACTTTATACACACATAAAAAGAGGTAAACGTAAGTTTGTGTGACTTACTGACTGACTTGACTGACTTACTGAATGACTTGACTTACTTACTGAATGACTTGACTGACTTACTGAATGACTTGACTAACTTACTGAATGATTTGACTGACTTACTGAATGACTTGACTGACTTACTGAATGACTTGACTGACTTACTGAATAACTTGACTGACTGAATGACTTGACTGACTTACTGAATGACTTGACTGACTTACTGAATGACTTGACTGACTTACTGAATGACTTGACTGACTTAATGAATAACTTGATTTACTGACTGACTTGACTGACTTACTGAATGACTTGACTGACTTACTGACTGACTTACTGAATGACTTGACTGACTTACTGTATGACTTGACTGACTTACTGAATGACTTGACTGACTTACTGAATGACTTGACTGACTTACTGAATGACTTGACTGACTTACTGAATGACTTGACTGACTTGACTGACTTACTGAATGATTTGACTGACTTACTGAATGACTTGACTGACTTACTGAATGACTTAAAGTTAGAGACACTTAGTACAACCATCGACTTCAGTTCCAGAACCTCTACTATCCACCTCAGCCCAGTAGGGCCACAGCATAACTCGCCACTCTCTTCACAATCATCCACAAACATCAGCACCCACAATTTAAGGTAAATATTATTATTTCTGTTACATTTGTAGTCTTAAGCAGTAAAAACAACATAATACATCACGATAATGAACTACAATTACATATTCACTTTTATTTTTGTAGATCTGTTGGTCTAAAAAAAACTTGTTTGGCTTTTTGTGGACTCCCGGGAATGTAACCCTATTTTTCCCATAAGTTCTTTTAATTATCTAACACGATTTTATCTAACACAACGTTTTCAGGAATGTAACTACCGTGCTAAATGAGGGTCTACTGTATTCCAATTTCAAAATAGGATCCAGAATATACAATGCAGGCATTCCTGGCACTAAACTAACATTTCCTCTGTTCATTAGGTATGTTTTCAGGCTTTACAAATGAATTCCATTTTTATTTTTTATTCACATAATGAATTTTTATTCACACCAAAAAATGGAAGATTTACTGTTATGCAATATTATAATAGTATAAATAATATCTCCACTTTCATGAACATATAACAGACCCAAAAGCTGACGCGTATTGGACACGTGACATCATTTGTTTACTCTTGAACATCGGCAAAAATTTAACATTTCCGCTACTTTGAGCTCAGTTTCATCTCTATTTCTGTAATATATCTTCCATTCTATGAAATGAGACCAAGAAATCGCAAATACAACTATAAAAAGCATACAAAAAACACCGCAAAATCGCTGTTTTATTCCAAAATCACGGTCTCATTTTTTTTTCTCATTATGCAGTGTGTTGCAGGAGTTGTTTTATGTGGTGCACACTTACCACATAGATGTATCATCTCATATCTAGGCCCAAATTTACCACTCACAGCTTATCTGAGTGAGCTGAGCTCATAACGTAGATCTACAGTTTGGACCCTGGCTTCAAAGCCGTAGATGTACGGGACGGACCCTGAAAGGGTTAAGCATCGTTCGTACACGCTCCGTGAAACTTTTTGGTATTTCATTGTTATTCTGTGGTGTTTTTTAAATATTTTAATTGAAAATAAGTAATCATGGCCTCAAAAAATAGTAGTGATCCAAACAAGCCTAAAAGGAAAACAGTGAAGGCAACAATTAAAGTGAAAAAAGAACTCACTGCGAAGTGGGAAAGTAGAAAACGTTTGTCAGACCTGACCACTCAATATGGTATGGTGAAGTCCACCATATCATCCATATTGAAAAATAAAGAGGCAATAAAAGGGGCTGATGTGGTGAAAGGAGTGAAAATTCTTGCTGTGAAAAAGTCACAAATAATTGAAAAAATGGAAAAACTTTTGCTAGAGTAGATTAACAAAAAACAATTGAAACAACTTGTGGAAAAGCAAAGCAGTTATATAGTGATCTTAGGTGAGACACCTTGAAAAACACTGCTGAAAGTGGGGCTGGTTTAATAGGTTTAAAAAGAGGAGTGGGACTCATAGTGTAGTAAGGCATGGAAAGGCTGCCAGTGCTAACAGAGATGAAAATTTTTTTAAGGAATTTAAAACCTATGTAGACATTGAGGGATTTATTCCTCAACATGTTTTTAATTGTGATGAAATTGGCCTCTTTTGGAAAAGAATGCCTAAGAGAACTTACATCACACAAGAAGAAAAATCATTAGCAGGACACAAGCCCATGAAAAACAGGCAAACAATTTTGTTGTGTGGTAATGCTAGTGGGATGGCAAAATTAAACAGTTGTCAGTCCACCACTCTGAAAATCCAGGGGTGTTTAAAAAAAAACAATGTGATAAAAAGTAAACTCAGTGTAATGTGGAGGGTTGATAGTAAAGCTTGGGTAACAATTCTTCACTGAGTGGATACATCAAGTGTTTGCCACAAGTATGAAGCAGCACCGTGTGCAGAGAAACTTGCCATTAAGAGCACTTCTCGTAATGGATAATGATTGTGCTCACCCTCCAGACTTGGAGGATACTTGGTGGATGAATACAGCTTCTAACACCACTCTTATCAAACCCATGGATAAGCTGATAATTTCCAGTTTTAACCCTTTCAGGGTCCAGACACCTGATCTTTAATAGAAACACTGTATCATGCCAAGACAAAACTTTTCCCATTACTAAATTTACTATATGTAATATTATTATATGTTTTGTACAACCTCACTATTATAAATCTAATTAATCACTTCAATTACCTAACTTTTATATCAGTATGCAATAAGGTATTAAAATATACTGCTCCATAACCTGTGTCAATATAGAGTAAGAATTAGTATTAGTCTGCCCAAAATGCCTAGGCATGCTAGTGGCCTTCTTTGTAATTAATATTTTATAATATGTAAACCCCACATTGTAAGCTTTGCAAGGAAATAAACATTTTCATTTCTGAAACTTGTCCACAGGGTCCAAGAATTTTCAAAAAAATGTTTTGTTATTTTTTCTTATGAAATGGTAGAGAATCATTTTTTGAAGGTAATAAAACAAAAAGTAAAAATTTTGATGGAAAAGTGACGAAATTACGCTCTTGCAAATTTTGCTGTGTCAGCGATGTTTACGCATCGGTGATTTTGCCTACTTTGAATCTTATTTTAGGCCAATTACATTATTCCAGTCGACCAAATCCTTAGCTATTTCATTAGCATTGCTTCTATTCTATGGACTGAGCACAAGAAATCGCCCAGTCATTTCAGCTACCCAATAAAGTGATCAAAAATTGGTAATTTGGCCAATTTCACACAAAGTTCAAAATATTCCAATTTCAAAATAGGGTCCAGAATAAACAATGCAGGCATTCCTAGCACTAAAATAACATTTCCTCTGTTTATTAGTTATGTATCCAGGTTTTACAAATGATTTCCATTTTGATTTTTTATTCACATAGAATTTTTATTCATACCAAAAATTAAAAAATTTGCTGTTACGCAATATTGTAATACAGTCAACCCCCGGTTCTCGTCGGTAATCCGTTCCAGAGGGCCTGTTGATCACCGGTTTGGTCGAACTCCGATTCTATTTTCCCCATAAGAAATAATGGAAATAAAATTAATTCGTTCTAGACATCCAAAAAGTATTAAAATAAAATATTTTTTAGAACTTTTTGACATTAAATTATACACAATTTTATAAAAAATTAAGAAATAATAATACAATAACATGTCACTTACTACATTTATTGAGGAGTTGTTGATGTGTGGAAGACGGGAGGAGGGGAGAAGGTGGAGTAGTATGCTAGTGTTTGGAAGGGGAATCCCCTTCCATTAACACTGCAGGTGGCAAGTTCTTTTCTGGGGTTACTGGCCATTTTCTCTTAATGCCACTAGGACCAGCTTGATAGTCACTGGACCCCTCTCTCACAAAAAAATCTGTCCAGGGAGCTCTGTGTCTGGCGGTTCTTTAAAATGTCCCTAAAATGTGACAAGACATTGTCATTAAACATGTCACATATACGGCCTGCAACATCTTGGTTAGGGTGATAATCATACATAAATGTTTGCATATTAGTCCATTGGGCACAAATCTCCTTAATTTTTGAAGAAGGCACCTTCTTCCATCTCGGTTCCACCTCCTCCCCCTCTGGACCATTTTCCTGAACTGTGGTCTGTTGTTGCTGTTGAAGCTCTTGCAGATCTTCAGTGGTTAGCTCTTCATTGTGCTCCTCCACCAACTGTTCCACATCCTCGGTACAAACATCCAACCCCATGGACTTGCCCAGTTCCACAATTTCTTGCACAACAGGCTCAGGCTCAGGGTTCTGAGGCTCAGCCCCAAAACCTTCAAAATCTAGGACACAGTCTGGCAACAATTTTCTCCAGGCAGAGTTCAAAGTCCTGGTAGTCACTCCCTCCCAACCCTTACATTGTGTAAAGCTATAAGCTTTACACAATGCAGGATATGGAAATGATCTTTCCAAAACTCTTTTAGGGTCATATCCATGTCTGTGGTCACATCAATGCACTTTTGAAACATTGCTTTGGTGTAGAGTTTTTTAAAGTTGCAAATGACCTGCTGGTCCATGGGCTGGAGGAGAGGAGTGGTATTAGGGGGCAAGAACTTCACTTTGATGAACTCACAGCCCTGCACAATTTCCTCTGCCAAGTCTCGAGGATGACCAGGAGCATTGTCCATTATCAGGAGGCACTTAACCCTTTCGGGGTTTTGGTCGTACTAGTATGTCTTACGCCCTGGGGTCATTGACGTACTAGTACGCCTAAATTCTAGCGCCCTCAAATCAAGCAGAAACAGGCTGTTAGGCCTAGATGTGATAGAATGGGTCTGTGTGGTCAGTGTGCGCAGTTTTTGGTTTAAAACAGCAACTTTGCAGTCTATTTTCGTATGGTATTTATGCTTGTATTCTCGTTTTCTTAGTCTCATTTTATAGAATAGATGATATATTATAGAAATAGAGATAATTTTGACTGGTTTCATGATGACAAGTACAGTGGTACCCCGACTTACGATGGTCCCCAAACTCACCCTTTTATGTAAGTTTATTTTTTTAAATGTTTTTGTAAGTGTAATTTTGGGGGTCTAAAAGGAATAGTCTATTTTACATCATTTCTTATGGAGATAAATTCGTTTGGTAATGGCACTTGAACAGCATTCTGGAATAAAAAAATATCGTAAGTCGGGGTACCACTGTACCTTGAAACTGAGTGCAAAGTAGCAAAAATGTTCGATTTTGGCCTATGTTCAAGAGTAAACAAATCACACCATGCGTCCAATACACATCAACTGGAGAGTCTAATATTCTTGCACAAGTGCGCTGATATTATTTATACCATTTTTACAATGATGCAGTTGTATACATAACAGAAAATCTTCTATTTTTTTGTGAGAATAAAAATTCAAAATGGAAAGCAAAAGTAATGTAAGAGGGGCCTGGAGACGTGACTAATGAACAGAGAAGATGTTATTTTAGTGCCAGGAATGTCTGCCTTGTTTATTATGGACCCTATTTTGAAATTGGCATCGTTTGAAATTTGTGTGAAATTGGCCAAATTGCCATTTTCTGACCACTATTTTGGGTAGTTGAAATTGGTAAATAGGCGGTTTCTTGTACTCAATCGATAGAACAAATGGAGTTCTAGCGAAATAGCTATAATTTTAGTAGACTGAAACATTAGAATTTGCCGAAAATAGGGCTCAAAGTGGACGAAATCGCTGATGCGTAAATGTCATGGATACCGCTAACTTCGCGAAAGCATAATTCCATTAGTTTTCGATCACATTTCATAATTTTTGTGGTGTTATGATCGGAAAAAGATTTTCTATCATTTCATAAGAAAAAATAATTTTTTTTTTTATTAAATTCATGGACCCTGAGAACGAGTTTCAGAGAGACCCCTTGGACCCCCAAAGGGTTAAGTGGCAAATTATTTTCCTCGAGATATTTCTTCACACTGGGGCCAAACACGTTTTTGAACCAATCAAGAAAAATTTCCCTAGTGACCCATGCCTTTTTGTTAGACTTCCACATCACACACAAATTAAGACTTGGTGATACCGCATCTACCAAACACTCGGGGATTTTCAGAATGATACACCAGTAAAGGCTTCACTTTAAAATCACCACTGGCATTAGCACAAAGCATCAAAGTTAGCCTGTCTTTCATAGGCTTATGTCCTGGGAGTGCCTTTTCCTCCTGTGTAATGAAGGTCCCGTTGGGCATTTTCTTCCAAAACAGGCCTGTTTCGTCATAATTGAACACTTGTTGGGGTTGGAATTGTTCAGCCTCTATGTACCCCTGGAATTCCTGCACATATTTTTCAGCCACACTTTTGTCAGAACTGGCTGCCTCACCCTGCCTCACAACACTATGTATGCCACTTCGCTTCTTAAATCTGTCAAACCAGCCTTTGCTGGCTTTAAATTCGTTCACTTCAACACTCGTTGCAGGCATTTTCTTGACGAGATCATCATGCAACTGCCTTGCTTTTTCACATATTATTGCCTGCGTAACACTATCTCCTGCTAACTGTTTCTCGTTGATCCACACCAACAACAAAGTTTCCACTTGTTCCAGCACTTGAGATCTCTGTTTTGTGACCATACTTGCACCTTTCACAACAACAGCGTCCTTGATTTCTTTTCTCTTGGTCAAAATGGAAGAGATGGTTGAATGGGATTTGCCATAGATCCTGGCCAGCTCAGTGACACACACTCCACTTTCATATTTTGCTATCATCTCCTTCTTCAATTCTACCGTCTTTCTGACATTCTTTACCACAGGCTTGGCAATAGGAGCTTTCTTGGGGCCCATGGTGGCTTATTTAGCAGTTGCAAGCACTAAAAACACTGAAATAATGACAATATATATGGTATGAATGTGTGGGTGGTGCGTGGGTAGTGGTCGCTCGCTTGTAAACAATAGCACACTGAGTGCCTGGGCGCCCAGCTGGGTCACGGCTCACGCGTACGCGTCCGAGACGAATTGCCAACTCCGAGCAGCCGCCTAATACCGAGCCAAAATTCTTGTAAAAAATTTGCAAGAGCGTAATTTCGTCACTTTTCCATCAAAATTTGTACTTTTGCTGTTATGCAATATTGTAATAATTGTATAAATAATATCAGCACATTTGTGAACACACAGATTCACCAGCTGATGTGTATTGGACACGTGACATCATTTCTTTACTCTTCAACATCGGCAAAAATCAAACATTTCCGCTAGTTTGAGCTCAGTTTTAAGCCATTTTCAGTAGTAAAACTAATCAAAATCATCTCCGTTTCTGTAATATATCTTCCATTCTATCAAATGAGCTCAAGAAACCATGAATACAACTGCAAAAAACATACGAAAATACACCATAAAGTTGCTGTTTTATTCCAAAAACACGGTTGTTTTTTCGTTATGCACTGTGTGCTGCAGGATTTGTTTTATATGATGCATACTTATCACACAGATCCATTCTCTCATATCTAGTCCCAAATTTATTGCTCACAGCTTATCTGAGTGAGCTGAGCTCATGGCGTAGAACTACGGCTTGGACCCAGGCTTCAAAGCCGTAGAACTACGGGACAGACCCTCAAAGGGTTAAGAAACTTTACATAAAAGTACTTTTTAAAAGGTGCTTTTAAGTGTCCTCTGAAACAGAGCTTACCCTTAAAGAATTTTGGAAAAACCATTTTAAGGATAAGTTTAAGTATAATAGACAAAACCTGGGGAAAAGTTCTTTCAGGACAATGAACTCTTCCTGAAAGAAATTGTGACCATACTGTGTGTCAGTCAGAGATTTTGAAGGCTTTCAGGCAGAGCCTCTAGTGAAGGATATTGTTTCTCCGGGCCAGTCCATGGGTTTGGAAATGGACGATGAGGATGTCGAGGAGTTGGTGGAGGATCACAAGAATGAGTTCACCACAGAAGAACTTCAAGACCTGCACAAGGAGCAGCAAGAAGTGGCTGAGGAAATTTCTTCTTCTTCTTCAGAGGGAAGTAGTAAGGGCAACATTTCCATTGCAGACAGTAAGGACCGTGTGTTACCATTGGGCTCAAACACAGAGCCTGGTGGAAAAATGGCATCCTAACATTACTGTTGTTAATAGAAGCATCAACCTGTTCACTGACAATGCTGCTGACCACTTTAGAAAATTTTTGAAAAGTCATCAAAAGCAGACAACACTGGACAGCTTCTTTAGCAAAGAAAAAAAATAAAATGCTAGTGAATCCCCATCATCTTCAAGTGCTGCTGCACAGAGACAGAAAAGAGAATAAACACCAGACATGCAGTTACCTGATGTTTTTATGGAAGATGACAACCTTTTCAAACAATAACATCTCTCCTCTTAGGCCAACAGCACTCCTTAGTAAAGGTAAAGCACACCGTAATTTTCATTTACAGTAGAACGTCATTTAGCACGAGATTATGTTGCACGTTACCGGTATTGCACGATTTAAGATTTGCGACACATTATCATCTTACACGACGTAAAGATGATATTACACGGTTCGGCAGGAGGGGAAAAGTTTTGAGCGCATGGTTATTTACTGCCTAAGAATCCTCATGCTTTGAGGAAAAGGGAATTTGTTTTTCCCTCTTGCAAACTAAGTTTATTCAGATACACGGGGCCAGGAGCTGAGTCTCGACCCTGCAACCACAATTAGGTAAGTACAGTTACATACATTATCATACATAGCAGCATATGTGTGAGAACCTAGGATAACCCAAGTCAGTCAATGGAAATACTGTCACTCTGACTTTTGGGTTTCCCAGGTTCTACACATATCTTTATTATGATAATTTCTGTATCTGTGTATACCTGAATAAACTTAGTTTGTGGGAAAAAGGGAAAAAAAATAACCATTCTCACAAGCAGTCTTTTTACTACGTACTACTGTTGTGGTTGAGACACTACCAGCCTTACCCAGCCACCACGGACCCTACCATCCCAGCATTCGTCGTATTTCATACGCGTCAATTAGTCCTGGCTACAAGCCAGCCAGCTGTGTGTGTGAAGAATAAAAAGTGGTTTTGTTTTGATCTTGAATTAACGGGAAAAAAACACAGATATTAGACACGACATAACCTGTGGCCGTAATAAGTGTTACTTTGTACACATAAAAAGATGTAAACATAAATTTGTGTGACTGACTGACTGACTGACTGACTGACTGACTGACTGACTTTACTGACTGACTGACTTGACTGACTGACTGAATGACTTTACTGACTTACTGAATGACGCTGACTTACTGAATGACT
>WNWK01010059.1:0-55000 GCA_009830355.1 Cherax destructor
CTACTGTATTGTGCACCTCACGTCCATCCTGTGGATGGTAGTGGCTAGTGTATTGTGTACCTCACGTCCATCCTGTGGATGGTAGTGGCTACTGTATTGTGCACCTCACGTCCATCCTGTGGATGGTAGTGGCTACTGTATTGTGCACCTCACGTCCATTCTGTGGATGGTAGTGGCTACTGTATTGTGCACCTCACGTCCATCCTGTGGATGGTAGTGGCTACTGTATTGTGCACCTCACGTCCATTATGTGGATGGTAGTGGCTAGTGTATTGTGCACCTCACGTCCATATTGTTTATGGTAGTGGCTAGTGTATTGTGCACCTCACGTCCATCCTGTGGATGGTAGTGGCTACTGTATTGTGCACCTCACGTCCATTATGTGGATGGTAGTGGCTAGTGTATTGTGCACCTCACGTCCATTATGTGGATGGTAGTGGCTAGTGTATTGTGCACCTCACGTCCATTCTGTGGATGGTAGTGGCTAGTGTATTGTGCACCTCACGTCCATCCTGTGGATGGTAGTGGCTAGTGTATTGTGCACCTCACGTCCATCCTGTGGACGGTGTTGACGCTGGTTCAAGAGGTCTTTACCAGCATCAATACGACAGTCCATCCCTCCTTGAGTGACTGTAAGAAGAGGTCTTAAGAGTAAGCTCCTCAGATAGCACGTGAGATACCTGCCTTGATGCCCTGGATCTCACAGTCCAGATGTAGCAGGTGTGTGTGTGTACTCACCTAGTTGTGGTTACAAAGGGTCGATTCACAGCTCCTGGCCCCGCCTCTTCCTTAGCCTTTCTAAATGAACCGAAGTACCGCACTGCTGCTGTCCTGAGGAGGAGAGTAAGATATAACGAATTAAATACATTAATATACAAAAAAAATGTTCGAAAAATTCTGACAAACTCTAAGACAGGTCTAAGACAGGGTCTAGGATGCTATGGTTCCTTGGATACCATCTTCAGACATCTGAAAGCCACCTTGCTCCTCTTCTCACTAAAAATGGTTCAGTTTTCAGCTTCTGAACAAACTCTGATAAAACACATTAAGGTAAATGCAGTGAAAGCCAGGAAAACTACAACGAGCCTTTTCAAACTAACAGAGGCACCGCCAACGATGTTTGTGGGTCACTTGTGCTCTCTCAACTTGTATATTATTCAGTGATCACAGTACCTTTCAGTTCAGAGACAGACAGACAAACAGAGAGACAGACAGAGAGCAACGCTGAAAAAATGTATAGAGGTCGTTTTAACCAATAAAGAATCGAAACTATTAGGAACTCCTTGAAGTCCGTGAATTGATCTCTGTGTTGGCACTTGTGCTGGAGACCTGCAGTATCTGGTTGTGATATAATAACAGTCGCAATCACTACTTAACAAGGAAAGAAGTTAATAAAATGTGTGATTTGTATACGTTATTCTTAAAACAAATACAATATTTAGAAATGCACAAGGATCATCAACAAAAGCCAGTTTACTAGTAAATAGTAAATATGGACCGCCACAAAAGAACAAAATTCAAGCCCAGCAAAAGCAAGATTGTAAAACTAATGGAAGTGGGAAAGAATCCTGGAAAAGGACCAGAGTCGTGAGACAGAAGTTGCAAACCTCACTCCAATACTAGCACACATCAACCTAATAACCTAATCTGCGATAAATAATCAGTCAGGAATGTCAACAAAGAATCGGTCACGACCTTATACATGTATCAGGACCAACATGGAGTATGCAGCACCAGCCTGGGACCCACACCTGATAAAGCGTATGAAGAAACAGGTGAAAGTGCAAAGGGATGCAACAAGACTAGTCCTAGAGATTAAGGTGATGATTAGGAGAGACTAGAAGAATAAAAGCTGACGATATTATAGGGCAGATAAACAATGGGAGATATTATAATGACGTACAGAATTATTAGAGGATTGATAGGGAGGATATGGACAGAGTGTACAAGAGGCAGTGAACTGGTACTGAAGGGCACAAGTGGAAGTTAAACTTGAATCACAGGAATATCAGGAAGATTTTCTTATCTCGTGGTGCTCAAAAAGTGGATATCAGGAAACATTTTTTTCAGTCTCGGGGCTCTAACAAAGTGGAATAATCTGGAAGAAGAAATGGTGGAGGCAGTTTCCATGCATAGCTTTAATAACAGGTATGACAAGGCTTACAAGGTTAATATTAGGTAACGAACCCACTCACAGCCAGGATAACCCCAAACGCGCTCGCACACACCTGGTCAAGCACGTCAAGAAATTAGAGAAAGTGCAAAGGTTTGCAACAAGACTAGTCCCAGAGCTAAGGGGATTGTCCTACGAAGAAAGGTTAAGGGAAATCGGCCTGACGACACTAGAGGACAGGAGGGTTAGGGGAGACATGATAACGACATATAAAATACTGCGAGGAATAGATAAGGTGGACAGAGACAAGATGTTCCAGAGATGGGACACAGAAACAAGGGGTCACAGTTGGAAGTTGAAGACTCCTATGAGTCAAAGGGATGTTAGGAAGTATTTCTTCAGTCATAGAGTTGTCAGGAAGTGGAATAGCCTAGAAAGCGACGTAGTGGAGGCAGGAACCATACATAGTTTTAAGACAAGGTTTGATAAAGCTCATGGAGCAGGGAGAGAGAGGACCTAGTAGCAATCAGTGAAGAGGCGGGGCCAGGAGCTATGAATCGACCCCTGCAACCACAAATAGGTGAGTACACACACACACACACACACACACACACACACACACACACACACGTCCCCCTTCTTCATGCAGTAAATTGCAAAATTTTCCAACATCTGCCAAGAGCTCCCTAGTAAGGCTCGGGTGCCAAGAGCTCCCTAGTAAGGCTCGGGTGCCAAGAGCTCCCTAGTAAGGCTCGGGTGCCAAGAGCTCCCTAGTAAGGCTCGGGTGCCAAGAGCTCCCTAGTAAGGCTCGGGTGCCAAGAGCTCCCTAGTAAGGCTCGGGTGCCAAGAGCTCCCTAGTAAGGCTCGGGTGCCAAGAGCTCCCTAGTAAGGCTCGGGTGCCAAGAGCTCCCTAGTAAGGCTCGGGTGCCAAGAGCTCCCTAGTAAGGCTCGGGTGCCAAGAGCTCCCTAGTAAGGCTCGGGTAATGAATGCAAGCAACATCTTATGTAGTAACTAAGACAAGTTCTCTCTAATGACCTGTGTTCCTCACCCGGCCAGACCAACCACCCAGAGGTCGAACCACGGACCTCAGTGTGTGAGATGAGTGCGCTACCAACCGGGTGTACCTCTCGGAAGATGGGTCTATGAGAGATGAGGTAAATCACAGAATAGAAGAGAAGGAAAAAAGATGGATGGTGTGTTGAGGTATTTGTAGAGAGATAAAGAACTTGATCCATTGTGTACAATGGTACCAGCACTGTTACATGGGTGTGAAACGTGGGTTTTAAACGTTGCGCTAGTTACACTGACCCTTGTAGGCCCACCACTAGTGACAAATATAAATGACGTAATTGTGTAAATGACGCAGTTGTGTACATGACGCAGTTGTGTAAATGACGCAGTTGTGTAAATGACGCAGTTGTGTAAATGACGCAGTTGTGAAAATGACGTAGTTGTGTAAATTACGTAGTTATGAAAGTGACGCAGTTGTGAAAATGGCGCAGCTATGTAAGAGACGCAGTTGTGAAAGTGACGCAGTTGTGAAAGTGACGCAGTTGATGGGAAAATGTCAGAGTTGATGTAAAAGTTAAGAAGTTACGGAAATAACGAAGGTGTCGCGAAAATTACGAAGCTGATGTGAAAAATGACACAGGAGTTGTGAATTGACGCAGTTATCGTGAAAAAAAATTTGTTTTTGAAAGTTACGCATTTATGGAGACGACGCAGATGTTGTCAAAATGAGCAGCTTGTGCTACTAGGTCAGTTGCCGTGCTCCTTCCTTAGGGAGTGGGACCTGACCTGACTACCTTAAGGCATTGGTGAGTGAACTGGACCTGCCTCGCATGGGCCAGTAGGCCTGCTGCAGTGTTCCTTCTTTCTTATGTTCTTAAAATGGCGCAGTTGTTGTCAAAATGGCGCAGTTGTTGTCAAAATGGCGCAATTGTTGTCAAAATGGCGCAGTTGTTGTCAAAATGGCGCAGTTGTTGTCAAAATGGCGCAGTTGTTGTCAAAATGGCGCAGTTGTTGTCAAAATGGCGCAGTTGTTGTCAAAATGGAGCAGTTATTGTCAAAATGGCGCAGTTGTTGTCAAAATGGCGCAGTTGTTGTCAAAATGGCGCAGTTATTGTCAAAATGGCGCAGTTGTTGTCAAAATGGCGCAGTTGTTGTCAAAATGGCGCAGTTGTTGTCAAAATGGCGCAGTTGTTGTCAAAATGGCGCACTTGTTGCAAACATGAACAGTGTTATGTCTTGTTTAAACACACTAAAGCCAATAATTGAATGCCAGTCACCTGTCAACTCGTCCATTTGTTTACACGAATGAAAATCTCTGGTTTAACGACTGTAAATCTCTGGTTTAAGTCGTCATGCGTTTTTTTACTGCTTATGTCCGGAGGGGCGTGAGTGTTTTGTGTTTGCGGGGTGATTTCTGTTTGTGGGGGTGTTTATGTGGGTGTTGTGTGTGTGTGGGTGTGTATGTGGGTGTTGTGTGCGTGGGGTGCGTATGTGGGTGTTGTGTAAGGAGTGGTGTGTGTGTGGGGATGTGTATGTGGATGTTGTGTAAGGAGTGGTGTGTTGGAGGTGAATGGGGGTGTTGTGTAAGGAGAGGTGTGTGTGTGGGGGGGTGTATGTGGGTGTTGTGTGTGTGGGGGTGTGTATGTGGGTGTTGTGTGCGTGGGGTGCGTATGTGGGTGTTGTGTGTGTGGGGGTGTATGTGGGTGTTGTGTAAGAGTGGTGTGTGTGGGGGGTGTATGTGGATGTTGTGTAAGGAGTGGTGTGTGTGTGGGGGTGTGTATGTGGATGTTGTGTAAGGAGTGGTGTGTGGGGGTGAATGGGGTGTTGTGTAGGAGAGGTGTGTGTGTGGGGGTGTATGTGGATGTTGTGTGTGTGGGGGTGTGTATGTGGGTGTTGTGTAAGAGTGGTGTGTGTGGGGGGTGTGTATGTGGATGTTGTGTAAGGAGTGGTGTGTGGGGTGAATGGGGTGTTGTGTAAGGAGGTGTGTGTGTGGGGGGTGTATGTGGGTGTTGTGTGTGTGGGGGGTGTATTTGGGTGTTGTGTGTGTGGGGGTGTGTATGTGGGTGTTGTGTAAGGAGTGGTGTGTTTGTGTGGGGGTGTGTATGTGGATGTTGTGTAAGGAGTGGTGTGTGGGGGGTGTATGGGGGTGTTGTGTTGTGTGTGTGTGTGTGTGTGTGTACTCACCTATTTGTGGTTGCAGGGGTCGAGACTCAGCTCCTGGCCTCGCCTCTTCGCTGTCTGCTACTGGGTCTCTGCTCTCCCTGCTCCATGAACTTTATCATACCTCGTCTTAAAACTATGTATGGTTCCCGCCTCGACTATATCTTTCTCAAGACTATTCCACTTCCTGACTACTCTGTGGCTGAAGAAATGCTTCCTAACATCCCTTTGACTCATCTGAGTCTTCAGCTTCCAGTTGTGTCCCCTTGTTTCTGTGTTCCCTCTCTGGAACATCCTGTCCCTGTCTACCTTGTCGATTCCCCGCAGTATTTTGTATGTCGTTATCATGTCTTCTCTAATCCTTCTTTCCTCCAGTGTTGTTAGTCCTAAAGTGCGTGCGTGCGTGTGTGTGTGTGTTAGTTACCATTTTGTCCTAGGCACATGTCGATTAGACACTAGGCCTGTTGTATGTGTGTGTGTGTGTGTGTGTGTGTGTGTGTGTGTGTGTGTGTGTGTGTGTGTGTGTGTGTGTGTGTGTGTTGTGTGTGTGTGTGTGTTGTGTGTGTGTGTGTGTGTGTGTGTGTGTGTGTGTGTGTGTGTGTGTGTGTGTGTGGATGGAATTTCTATAGAGAAAGCGAGATTTTTTTGATACATTTATTTTTTATTAGTAGAGAAATACTGACGAGAGAGAGAGAGAGAGAGAGAGAGAGAGAGAGAGAGAGAGAGAGAGAGAGAGGTTTTAAACATTTTTAATCTCAAACAATTACTAACGTTAAAACTAACGCGCCCGACAACAAAACAAATACTTACATAAAACAAGAACAAGCTCACAGAAAACAATTACCACAAATACAAAACAAAGAAACTCCCGAGTAAAAAAAAAAAAGAATCTCAGCCTTCCATATCTTTCAACTTGACACAAGAACGTAGTGTGTTCAGTGGCTTGAACCTAGTGTGTTCAGTGGCTTGTACATTAATTACCATAATTACCCCTGGAAGACTCACTCCCCTCCGTTTTCTGTTGGGTTTACCTCATTAACTCTCAAGGGTAAGGAGAGAGAAGGAAGGAGGAAGGAGGGGAGGAGAAGGAGAGAGGGAAGGAGGGAAGGAGGGGGAGGAGGGAGGGAAGGAAGGGGCACAGAGAAGGAACACCAGACAAGTGCATATCTGGAGATAAAAGGTATAAAATACCCACACGATGGGAAAATAAAGACAAATGCAGTATAATGTGATCTTTTATTGACTACGTTTCGCCCACGCAGTGGGCTTTATCGAGTCACAGACAGATCTACCTGGAAAATGAGTAACATGAAGACATATATAGGGTACAGTCAGGTGGAGAATGCTGGGTCAGGTGGAGAAAGCTGCATGTGACAGTCTTAAAAGTAGTGTGATAGTTAAAAATATTGTGTGACTTAAAGGACCCACAGTGTACCATTCTTGAGTTCTAGGTGGGATAGCGTTGAAGAAGTTTCTTGGCAATAGGTTCAGCTATGTTGTAGAAGCCGTTGTTCTGGTTGAAGTTGTTGGATATACAGATGAGTGATGATTCTAGGATTCTTCGGTATTGAGTGTTGTCTTCTCTGGCGATGAGTCTTGCGTTTCTGTAGTTGATTAAATGGTTGTGTAAATTTCGGTGTTGAACACAGGCATTTCTTGAGTCGTCAGATCTGCCTGCGTACTGGTGTTCTGAAATGCGTGTTTGTAGGTCTCTGGATGTTTCGCCAACGTATAATTTGCTGCAGCCATTACAAGGGATTGTGTATACCCCTGCCGTGGATTGAAGCTTTTCCTGTCTGTTACTGGTAATGTCCTTAATGGTGGTGGATGTGGAGGTGGATACTCGGAATGAGGTCTTAGAAAAAATGTTGGAAACTTGTTTGGAAATGGAGTTGGTGGGAAGGACTATGTATCTCTTCTCAGCAGTGTCTTCTCTGGGTGTGTTGAAGATGTTTAATGCCCGTCGTCTGCAGTCTCTAATGAAGTGACGAGGATAGTGAAGTTTGGAAAAACTTGTTCAATGAGGGAGCATTCTTCTTCAAGGAACTCACTGCTGCAGATTCTGAGTGCGCGCAGGAAAAAGCCTATAATTACACCACGTTAAATTTTGGTGTCGTGGTGAGAGTAGAAGTGGAGAAGATCGTGTTGATTGGTAGGTTTTCGATAGACTTCAAAACGAAGTTCATGGTCAGCTTTGCAGAGAAGAACATCAAGGAAAGGAAGAGTGTTGTCGACTTCTTCTTCTAGTGTAAACTGGACTGATGGCTCAACCTGGTTGAGTTCGTGTTGGAGAGCTTGAACGTTGAAGCGTCTGGGAGTTATGATGAGAATGTCGTCAACATAACGAAGCCAGGTGACAGAAGAGGGAATAATAGTGGAAAATCGCTCGGCTTCCAAATGTTCCATATATAGGTTCGCAAGGACGGCACTAAGTGGCGATCCCATGGGTAGTCCAAAAGTTTGCTGAAAGAGTTGGTTTTCGAAAGAGAAACATGTAAAGCCCACACATAGTTCAACAAGGTCGATGAAATCGCTGGCTGGAAGAGGAAGATCAAGCGAGTCGTCAATTTTCCTGCGCAAGAGATCGATAGCTTGTGTAGTAGGTACTTTGGTGAATAGGGATGTTACATCAAGGCTGGAGAGTTTCTTGTTTCTGATGTTGATGTTGCGAATGCGATTGAGAAGGTCACCAGAGTGTTTGAGATGTGCTGGACTGATGGTGCCTATTGCCAAGAAACCTATTGCCAAGAAACTTCTTCAACGCTATCCCACCTAGAACTCAAGAATGGTACACTGCAGGTTCTTTAAGTCACACTATGTTTTTAACTAACACACTACTTTTAAGACTCACATGCAGCTTTCTCCACCTGACCCAGCATTCTCCACCTGACTGTACCCTATATATATCTCCATGTTGCTCATTTTCCAGGTAGATCTGTCTGTGACTCGATAAAGCCCACTGCGTGGGCGAAACGTTGTCAATAAAGGATCACATTATACTGCTTATGTGTTTATTTTTCCATTGTATCGGTATTTTATACCATTTATTTCCAAAATTCATCACATCACCAAATATCCGCACTTAAGTGGGTGACTTCATCACACTATACCGGTCACTCCTGGACTCTTATAAGAACATAAGAAAGAAGGAACACTGCAGCAGGCCTACTGGCCCATGCGAGGCAGGTCCAAATCTCCAACGGCTTAAGCCAATGCCCCGACCCAGCCAGGTCAGGTTACATTCATAAGAACATAAGAACTAACATCAGGTCTCCATTGTTGCAGTTTGGCAAGATGAAGACTTAGAAACATGTGCAACACATAGGTATCTTTATTTGTAGACGTTTCGCCATCAAGTGGCTTTACCAATACAAATTCAACTTAACAATAGTCCAGGAAGGACCGAAACGTCGTAATATGGCTCCTCTTCTAAGCTTCTAGGTATTCTAGGTGTTCTAGATTAAGTATTCACAGACTGCTTCCTCCCCCCATCCTACACGAAACTGCCGTCAGTGCAACAGAAAGTCTGTAACAGTAATAATGGCAGATGAAATTAAGACACATGTCCAACATCTGGGTATCTTTATAGTAGACGTTTCGCCATCCAGTGGCTTTATCAATACAAAATTATAGGACATAATATGAAGAGTAGAACTATATACAAAAAATGAGGTAATCAGTCCCTCGGCCTGTCTGGAGATTATGTTGGGTAAAAGGACACAGATGCAACTAATGTGACATTTTATTGTGGCAACGTTTCGCTCTCCAGCTTTACCAAGCCGTAACTGCCTGATAAAGCTCCCAGGAAACGAAAAGTTGCCACAATATAATGTCACGTTAGTTATATCCGCGTCCTGTTACATAACAATAAATCTATAATAAACACCTGTAAGTTTTTTCTTCCCATGGGTTGCAGGGGAGTCGAACCGTGGAGGCCAAGAATTTAGGAGTTTGCCGTCCTGCCAACCGTGCTAATGGGAATTTCACATCGAGTCGCTGGTATATATTACTGTAAATTCTTATTAGAAAGAACGCCGGTGAACGATCATGTGAGAGGGGGGGGGCTATGGTTCGTACGTTGGACTACGTGATGCCATCACATAGTCCAACGTAGTCAACAGCCTGGTTGATCAGGCCCTGATCCACCGGGAGGCCTGGTCAAGGACTGGGTCGCGGGGGCGCTGACCCCCGGAACACTCCCCCCCCTCCAGGTAGACAGGTAGACCACACTGCTTGAGAATGTCCGAGGACTGTAATGGATGTTGTGTAGAAATGGAATGCCAATTAGGTCAGTGGAAACGTTTCGCCCACCTTTGGCTTCCTCAGTCCAACGCAGAGAAGAATGGACTGAAGAAGCCACCTGTCTAATTCACCAACCTGTCGGTTGCTGAATTAGACAGGTTGGTGAATTAGACATGAAGTTGGCTACACTTATTCTTTACGATTTTTTTTGCAAGTACAATGAGAGTGGCTTGGGAGAGACGAGAGCTGGAGTGTGTTACAGCTGACCTTGCAGAAGTGTTGTCACCAGCGTAACTACCAATATTAATATATATATATATATATATATATATATATATATATATATATATATATATATATATATATATATATATATATATATATATATATATATATATATATATATATATATATATATATATATATATATATATATATATATTTTTTTTTTTTTTTTTTCAACAAGTCGGCCGTCTCCCACCGAGGCAGGGTGACCCAAAAAAGAAAATCCCCAAAAAGAAAAAACTTTCATCATCATTCAACACTTTCACCACACTCATACATAATCACTGTCTTTGCAGAGGAGCTCAGATACTACAGCTGAGAAAAGCCCCTCTCAGCTGTCACTATCTCAGACCCCTCCTTTAAAGTGCAGGCATTGTACTTCCCATTTCCAGGACTCAAGTCCAACTAAATCAATTAACTGGTTTTCCCCTGAATCCCTTCACACAATGTTACCCTGCTCACACTCCAACAGATCGTCAGGTCCCAAAACCATTCGTCTCCATTCACTCCTATCTAACACGCTCACATGCTTGCTGGAAGTCCAAGCCCCTCGCCCACAAAACCTCCTTTACCCCTTCCCTCCAACCTTTTCTAGGACGACCCCTACCCCACCTTCCTTCCCCTACAGATTTATACGCTCTCCAAGTCATTCTACTTTGATCCATTCTCTCTAAATGACCAAACCACCTCAACAACCCCTCTTCAACCCTCTGACAAATACTTTTAGTAACTCCACACCTTCTCCTAATTTCCACATTCCGAATTTTCTGCATAATATTTACACCACACATTGCCCTTAGACAGGACATCTCCACTGCCTCCAGCCTCCTCCTCGCTGCAGCATTTGCAACCCATGCTTCACACCCATATAAGAGTGTTGGTACCACTATACTTTCGTACATTCCATTCTTTGCCTCCATGGATAACGTTTTTTGTCTCCACAGATACCTCAATGCACCACTCACCTTTTTTCCTTCATCAATTCTATGGTTAACCTCATCCTTCATAAACCCATCTGCTGACACATCAACTCCCAAATATCTGAAAACATTTACTTCTTCCATAATCCCTCTCTCCAATGTGATATCCAATTTTCTTTATTTAAATCGTTTGATACCCTCATCACCTTACTCTTATCTATGTTCACTTTTAACTTTCTACCTTTACACACTCTCCCAAACTCGTCCACTAACCTTTGCAACTTTTCTTTAGAATCTCCCATAAGCACAGTATCATCAGCAAAAAGTAACTGTGTCAACTCCCATTTGCATTTAATTCTCCATAATTTAATCCCACCCCTCTCCCCAACACCCTAGCATTTACTTCTTTTACAACCCCATCTATAAATATATTAAACAACCATGGTGACATTACACACCCTGTCTTAGACCTACTTTTACCGGGAAGTAATCTCCCTCTCTCCTACACACCCTAACCTGAGCCTCACTATCCTCATAAAAACTCTTTACAGCCTTCAGTAACTTACTACCTATTCCATACACTTGCAACATTTGCCACATTGCTCCCCTATCCACTCTATCATATGCCTTTTCTAAATCCATAAATGCAATAAAAACTTCTCTACCTTTATCTAAATACTGTTCACATATATGCTTCACTGTAAACACTTGATCTACACATCCCTACCCACTCTAAAGCCTCCTTGCTCATCTGCAATCATACTCTCTGTCTTACCTCTAATTCTTTCAATAATAACCCTGCCATACACTTTACCTGGTATACTCAGTAAACTTATTCCCCTATAATTTTACACTCTCTTTTATCCCTTCCCTTTATATAAAGGAACTATACATGCTCGCTGCCAATCCCTAGGTACCTTCCCTCTTTCATACATTTATTAAACAAAAATACCAACCACTCCAGCACTATATCCCCCTGCTTTTAACATTTCTGTCATGATTCCGTCAATTCCAGCTGCTTTACCCCCTTTCATTCTACGTAATGCCTCACGCACCTCCCCACACTCCATCCTGCTCTTCTTCACTCCTAAACGATGTTGTACCTCCCTGGCCAGTACATGAAATTACCGCCTCCCTTTTTTCATCGACATTTAAAAGTTCCTCAAAATATTCCCGCCATCTACCCAATACCTCCAGCTCCCCATCTACTAACTCCCCTACTCTGTTTTTAACTGACAAATCCATTCGTTCCCTAAGCTTTCTTACCTTGTTTATCTCACTCCAAAATTTTTTCTTGTTTTCAGCAAAATATATATATATATATATATATATATATATATATTGAATTACTCCATGGAAAAGTGAAGAAGAATTGTTCCTCCGTAAGCCATGCGTGTCGTAAGAGGCGACTAAAATGCCGGGAGCAAGGGGCTAGTAACCCCTACTGTATAAATTACTAAATGTAAACAGACCCTGCCTGGGTGGGAGACAGCCGGTGCGTAGAAATAAGAAACTTAAATGAACTGGAAGTAATTCTTATTCTCTGAGCATAAATTCGGTGTTATTCAGATGCGTATATTCCTTGCCAATTATCCGGTGTACAGAGAGCCAATCAGACCTGGATAGGATTGTCTTTACTTTGCTTATCATTAATGTGAGTTTGTTGAACAAACACTAACCTGAGGATCACATTCTACAAGAATATTGTTTATAATAAAGGCGCAACAGTGGAAGAAATTTAGGTGAGGGTAGGACTTGTTGTCTGTGTTTGTCTGTTAGGTCTTCTCTCTGTCACTGTGTCCTTGTTTATGTCTGTGTTTGTCTGTTAGGTTCTCTCTCTGTCATTGTGTCCTTGTTTATGTCTGTGTTTGTCTGTTAGGTCTTCTCTCTGTCACTATATCCTTGTTTATGTCTGTGTTGTCCTTGTTTATGTGTTTGTATTTGTCTGTTAACTTTTCTCTCTGTCACTGCATCCTTATCTATGTCTGTATTTATCTGTCAGCTGTTTTCTCTCTCCCTCCCTCCCTCTCCCTCACCCTCCCTCACCCTCCCTCTCCCTCTCCCTCACCTTCCCTCTCCCTCTCCCTCACCCTCCCTCTCCCTCACCCTCCCTCTCCCTCACCCTCCTCTCGACCTATCTCCAGGTCTCTCACAGACTTCACATCAAGTGGCGCATCCAAAAAATCACATAAATAAAAAAAAAACCCGTTGAACTCCTTCCTGGCGATATTACATTTGTGTCAAAAATGAACCAGTGCGATGAGTCTCTCTGCAAGAGAACCTCTCGCTGCATTTTGAGTGGTTTTGAGTGAGAAGTTTTATATATATGTACGTATATAAGGCTGGTGCCAGGTGGAAGAGAGATTTTTTTTTGGACTGGTCTCAATGGAATTGGTATGATTGGATATCTCTCTTGATCCAGTCAGGAAGGTTGACTAGCTGCTAATATTAGAATGTGTATGTAGGTACGTGTGTGTGTGTTGACACTCACACGTACATTCACATTCTCACGTGTGTGTGTGTGTGAGTGTGAGTGTGTGTGTGTGTGTGTGTGAGTGTACTTACCTATACGTGGTTGCAGGGGTCGACTCAAAATTCCTGTTTGTGTCTCTATATATATAATTAACACATCGACCGTTTCCCACCAAGGCAGGGTGGCCCGAAAAAGAAAAAAAAATCATCATTCACTCCATCACTGTCTTGCCAGAAGTGCGCTTACACTACAGTCATAAATTAGACACATATGCAACATTTGGGTATCTTTATTGAGGAAACGTTTCGCCACACAGTGGCTTCATCAGTCCAATACAAAGTAGAAAGGTGTAAGGAGAGGAGGAGTTTTGAGGTAATCAGTCCCTCGGCCTGGAGTCGATGTGTTCAGTCCATCAATCTTGTAGAAATGACAGCATATGTCCGTAGAGGTTGCTTATATACTGTAGTCAGGTGAGGATCTTGGGATCTTGGGATCTTAATACAAACGAATTCTTCAACACTTGTCCAACCTTTGGACGAAGACCTACTTCGACTAGTGGATGGTACCACTATGGCCCCGCCTCCTCCTGCTTCACCTCACCTGACTACAGTATATAAGCCACCTCTACGGACATATGCTGTCATTTCTACAAGATTGATGGACTGAACACATCGACTCCAGGCCGAGGGACTGATTACCTCAAACCTCCTACTCTCCTTACACCTTTCTACTTTGTATTGGACTGATGAAGCCACTGTGTGGCGAAACGTTTCCTCAATAAAGATACCCAAATGTTGCATATGTGTCTAATTTATAACTTGTCGGTTCTCTGAACCATTCATCTACACACTACAGTCATAAAACTGCAAACCATACCACAGGTGGGGTTCGAACCCGCGGTCAGAGAGTCTCAAAACTCCAGACCGTCGCGTAAGCCAGAGGGGTGCTTTACACTACAGTTATAAAACTGCAACATTAACACCCCTCCTTCAGAGTGCCGGCACTGTACTTCCCATCTCCAGGACTCAAGTCCGGCCTGCCGGTTTCCCTGAATCCTTCATAAATATTACCCTGCTCACACTCCAACATCACGTCAAGTCCTAAAAACTATTTGTCTCCATTTGCTTCTAACAAGCGCACGCATGCTTACTGGAAGTCCAAGCCCCTCGCACACAAAACCTCCTTTACCCCCTCCCTCCAACCATTCCTAGGCCGACCCCTACCCCGCCTTCCCTCCACTACAGATTTATACACTCGAAGTCATTCTATTTTGTTCCATCCTCTCTACATGTCCAAACCACCTCAACAACCCCTCCTCAGCCCTCTGGATAACAGTCTTGGTAATCCCACACTTCCTCCTAATTTCCAAACTACGGATTCTCTGCATTATATTCACACCACACATTGCCCTCAGATATGACATCTCCACTGCCTCCAGCCTTCTCCTTGTTGCAACATTCACCACCCATGTTTCACACCCATATAAGAGTGTTGGTATAACTAAAATAATTTTTGTACCAAAAGAACCTTAGAAAACTTACCTAACCTTATTATAACAAGCGCAATTTAATTTAGCCTAATCCAGTTAAATATATTTAAGATAAGTTTACAATAATTTAATAATAAACACAATGAAATATATTTTTATCGTTAGATTCAAAATGATTTTTTGCGAAATTACTCCGTAAACAAATTTTCGCTTGCCTTATTCGGCAAGAAGAGCGTTACTATTTAAGCCAGAATCGCAAGTTTTACCTATTCGGCACGACATAAACATTATCTCTCAGTCCAGGAGCAGGATTCGAGCCTGCACACTGTATCAAAGTACACAGCACTTTCACTTCTCAGAGTGTGCAGGTTCGAATCCTGCTGTGGACTGAGAGATATTTTTGTAAGTAATTTCACCCGTCTGACTCACTAACATCTTATTAACAAACTGTTTTTCTGTAAATAAATCAACGCATTTCCATATTTTTCAGTCACTGTAACGATTCTCTCTAGGAGACATTTACGTCCTCTTAATATGTGGATTTTACGAGTCTTATTTGAATATAAATCCATACGAGACCCAAGTGGATTTCAAGGGTCTTCTCTTATTTGAATATAAATCCACACGAGACCCAAGTGGATTTCACGGGTCTTCTCTTATTTGAACATAAATCCACACGAGACCCAAGTGGATTTCAAGGTCTTCTCTTATCTGAATATAAATCCACACGAGACCCAAGTGGATTTCACGGGTCTTCTCTATTTGAACATAAATCCACGAGACCCAAGTGGATTTCACGGGTCTTCTCTTATTTGAACATAAATCCATACGAGACCCAAGTGGATTTCAAGGGTCTTCTCTTATCTGAATATAAATCCACACGAGACCCAAGTGGATTTCACGGGTCTTCTCTTATTTGAACATAAATCCACACGAGACCCAAGTGGATTTCAAGGGTCTTCTCTTATTTGAATATAAATCCACACGAGACCCAAGTGGATTTCATGGGTCTTCTCGTATTTTAATATAAATCCACACGAGACCCAAGTGGATTTCATGGATCTTCTCGTATTTGAATATAAATCCACACGAGACCCAAGTGGATTTCATGGGTCTTCTCGTATTTGAATATAAATCCACACGAGACCCAAGTGGATTTCACGGGTCTTCTCTTATTTGAATATAAATCCACACGAGACCCAAGTGGATTTCATGGGTCTTCTCGTATTTTAATATAAATCCACACGAGACCCAAGTGGATTTCATGGGTCTTCTCGTATTTGAATATAAATCCACACGAGACCCAAGTGGATTTCATGGGTCTTCTCGTATTTGAACATAAATCCACACGAGACCCAAGTGGATTTCAAGGGTCTTCTCTTATTTGAATATAAATCCACACGAGACCCAAGTGGATTTCAAGGGTCTTCTCTTATTTGAATATAAATCCACACGAGACCCAAGTGGATTTCACGGGTCTTCTCGTATCTGAATATAAATCCACACGAGACCTTCTGTAAATTCGAGATAATTTCTCTGGAGGTTAATTTTCACTCACCCTCCAGTAAAAATAAGGTGGGGAAAAAATACACACACAAATACAGTAAGATGCGATCCCTTATTGGAAGTGTCAATAAAGGATCGCATTACACCGCACTCGTGTTTATTCTTTCTTTTGTCCATCTTTACGGTATTTTGCAATACAGGGGTGTTTCAAATATGTGGACCCAATTTTAAAGCAGTATATACTGAAATTGGGTTCATCTCTCTGAAATACTCTGTATTTCTCTCCAAGAGAGAGAGAGAAAGTCGTCTCACCTTTTAAAAATATCGTATGATTTCGTTTTCATTTTTTGTTGTTGTTAGGGATTGAAGGAAGTGTTTATAGTTAAGTCTTAAAACGACGTTTGGTTGTCTGTCATATTGTTAGCCAATCCTTCATTTTTTTTTTAAATTTGAGAGAATAAATACACTCTCCTGTCATGTCTTCCCCTCCCCCGTACCCTACTCCTGTCACGTCTTCCCCTTCCTCGTACTCTCCTCCTTTCACGTCTTCCCCTCCCTCGTACTCTCCTCCTGTCATGTCTGCCCCTCCCCTGTACTCTCCTCCTGTCACGTCTTCCCCTCCCCTGTACTCTCCTCCTGTCACGTCTTCCCCTCCCTCGTACTCTCCTCCTGTCATGTCTGCCCCTTCCCTGTACTCTCCTCCTGTCACGTCTTCCCCTCCCCTGTACTCTCCTCCTGTCACGTCTTCCCCTCCCCTGTACTCTCCTCCTGTCACGTCTTCCCCTCCCTCGTACCACATGAGCGAAATGTGACTATTCGTCCAATGGTGCCAGACGTAGGTCCTCCTTCTCTTATCGTTATTGTGGGGTATTTATAAGGAAATATGGGATAATTTGCTCGTGAGCAAGCACTAAGACAATATTTATTAGAAAACGTTTCGGTCTTGTGACCGAAAGTGATCAATGTCCCAGGGCCCAAACATTTTCTAATTTATTCTAGTGTTTGCTCGTATAAATTACTAAGGTTTATACCAGGATAATACGTGTTACCCAAATCATGGTAGACTTAATCTAACCCAAGAATAACAAATATCGAAATTTCGAGGCCATTTCGAGCACGTAGGGGAATTCATGTGAGGCCTCCTGCCTTAACTGTTACGAAGAAGGGACCGAAACGTCGTCATTCTCCGCATATTTACAAAAATGAAATCAGATATCAAGATGATGGTCTGAATCCCTACTGTCGTTTGCTGAAGTTCTCGTAACTATGTGGCAAAAAACTCTCTCGAAATATACCCAAAGTGGTTAGGTCCAGTGCCTTCTTCGGTTCAAAACTGAGAAGGACCGTGGAAGATGAGGAAAAGTTTGAGGTAATCAGTCCCTCAGCCTGGAGTCCATGTGTTTAGTCCACTAATCTTAATTAAAAAAAAAAGGTCCAAATGTTGCACAAGGGTCACATTGATAAACTTGTAGGTTTCTAAATAATTTTGCAAAGAAATGGCTTGTGGTGCAATGGTCGAGGCGAAGCACTGCTGGTGGTGCCGCTGGTGCAATGGTCGAGGCGAAGCACTGCTGGTGGTGCCGTTGTTGCAATGGTCGAGGCGAAGCACTGCTGGTGGTGCCGTTGTTGCAATGGTCGAGGGGAAGCACTGCTGGTGGTGCCGCTGGTGCAATGGTCGAGGCGAAGCACTGCTGATGGTGCCGCTGGTGCAATGGTCGAGGCGAAGCCCTGCTGGTGGTGCCGCTGGTGCAATGGTCGAGGCGAAGCACTGCTGGTGGTGCCGCTGGTGCAATGGTCGAGGCGAAGCACTGCTGGTGCAATGGTCGAGGCGAAGCACTGCTGGTGGTGCCGCTGGTGCAATGGTCGAGGCGAAGCACTGCTGGTGGTGCCGCTGGTGCAATAATCGAGGCGAAGCACTGCTGGTGGTGCCGCTGGTGCAATGGTCGAGGCGAAGCACTGCTGGTGGTGCCGTTACATGGTTAGTTAGTGCTGGATGCTGCAGGTTTCTCTAGTTCATTCCTTGTTTGTTGTATTGGCTATGCAACTCCTAGACACTTGTGCTCCTGCTGCTGGTGAGGATGGCGAGGCTGCTACTGCTACTGATACCAAGGCTGCTACTGCTACTAATACAGCTACTGCTACTGCTACTGATGCTGAGGCTGCTACTGCTACCGATATTGACGCTGCTGTTGCAATTGGCTCTGCAAGTGATATGTTGCTACTGCTAATTCTGGTGTTAACGTAACTACTGACGCTGTCATCTGATCTTTAAACAGACCAGTCTCTCAGCCTCTTAGTCTTACACTCTTCAAGTCCTGCAGTCGGGAGGCAGTCGAGAGACTCCAGTTTTAGGTCCTCCAGTCTTCCAATTTTAGGTCTCCCAATCTCTCAAACTCTTGGTGCAACAATCTTCCAGTATTTAGTCCTCCCGTCTTATAACTCTGGTCCAACGGTCTTGCAGTTTTAGGCTCTCCAATCTCTTAAACTCTTGGTCTTGCAGTCTTTTGTTTTCGGGTCTTCCAGTCTTTCAACCTCTTGGTCTAAGAGTCCTCCAGTCTTTCAACCTCTTGGTCTAAGAGTCTTCCAGTCTTTCAAACTCTTGGTCTAAGAGTCTTCCAGTTTGTCAAACACTTAATCTTTCAGTCCTCTTATCTCTAATCTCACTATTCTTAAAGTATTGAAGTCTTCCAGCCCTGCACAAGACAATTTCCAGGAATAAAACTCTGGAAGGCTCTTAGATATTTTACCCTTGCGGCGGGAGGAGGAGGAATTTTTGAACGGTTCCTGGAAGGGTTTCCAGTTTATGGAAACGACCAAAATTCACTCCTGGAAAGCCGCTGGAAAGCGTCCAGACGTCTATGGAACAGCGATGGCTTGCGGGACGGCACCTGAGGGAGGGAGGATAGATGGGGGCGATTTAGAGAGTGGAAGGGTGTGGCTTGGCTTGCTGGGTTAGCGATTGATGATGTTATGAAGAAGCGTGATGGTGGGTGTGTAGAAGACTTCTTTCTTCTTCTCCTTCTCCTCCTCCTCCTCCTCCTCTTTCCTCTCTTTCTCCTCCTCCTCTTGTTTCTTCCTCTATTTCTTAATGTATTTTTTTATTTTTCTTCCACCTTTTCTCTTGTTTCTTCTTATATTTCTTCTCTGATTTCATCATCTATTTCTATTTCTTTTTCTTTCTCTTTTTCTTCTTCTTCCTCTTCTATTTCTTCTTCTGTTCCTTGTCCTGCTGTTTCTTCTTCTCTCTCTCTCTCTCTCTCTCTCTCTCTCTCTCTCTCTCTCTCTCTCTCTCTCTCTCTCTCTCTCTCTCTCTCATTATTTACCCATTATTTACATGTTCGTCACTGTGTCTGGTTTCATGTTGCTGTGTTATGTTGTGTCATGCAGTGTTATGTTGAGTTATATTGTGTTATGTTATGTGTTAAGCAGTATTATGTTGTGTTATACCGTGTTATGTTGTGTTATGTTGTGTTATATTGTGTTATGTTGTCTTATGCCTTGTTATGTTATGTTTAACAGTATTATGTTGTGTTATGTTGTATTATGTTGTGTTATACTGTATTATGTTGTGTTATGTTATGTTTCCATTTCCATCGTTTTTTCTCTTAAAATTTAGTTCTTTTAACACTTTCTATGAGTTCGATCTTATCTAAGACGTTTCGCTCAATTAGAGCTTTATAAGTAGTTAAAACTAAGAAAGACTTTGGGCGAAACGTGCTGTAAACGCTTGTTCTAATGGGACAAAACTTCGCTCCCTTAGAGTTTAGAACAGCTTTAACAGGGCGAAACGCCCCATAAAAGCTTTTCCTGATTCTTTGTGGTTTCTTATGTTCTTCTCTGTGTTCTTCCTTATGTACTTCCTTATATTCTTCATGTTCTTCCTTATGTTCTCTCATGTTCTTTTCTTAATAGGGCTGAGTGGTGAAAGTTGTGTGTGTGTATATATATATATATATATATATATATATATATATATATATATATATATATATATATATATATATATATATATATATATATATATATATATATATATATATATATATATATATATATATATATATATATATATATATATATATATATATATATCTGACCTTCCTTTAAACTCTATCTCTTTCAGAGTTAATCTCCTTAAATCCCTGAGCCTCAATTTCTGCCTCTCTCAATTTCTATTTTCGTATCTCTCTCTCTCTCTTTGCGTATCTTTCCACATTCTCATGCTTTCCATTTTCCTTTCAGCTCAGTCTTTGAACCTTATATTCCCTGCTAAAGCATGGATTCAACCCTGCAAAATAGCGCAAGTAGCGGTGTAAACAAGCAAGATGGCCGGTGCATCGATGAACTAAGCTCAAGCGTTCGTCAGAGTATAATCCGGTTTGGTAAACAATAAAGACAGATTGGTATCCACACTGCTGGAACGCCATAGTGAAACTCGCCCGGATTTCATATCAGGGCGGAGAGTAAACATTTAGAAGTGTGATTTTGGGTCGTCGGTGTGTGTGTGGGGGGAGGGGGTTGTCTACCTTCCTGTCTGCCTGCCTTTTTGCCTGCCTGCCTGTTTACCTGTCTGCCTGTCTGTCTTCCTGCTTATCTGCCTGTCTGTCTGCCTGCCTGTTTGAGTCCCTATCTGTCTGCCTGAATGCCTGCCTGCCTGCCTGCCTGCCTGCCTGCCTGCCTGCCTGCCTGTCTACCTAGCAACAGAGGACATCGTAGACCGAGGCTAAGCACTACTTAACAGTGCCACTAGACGCCACTAGGTGTCACATGGAGCCACGTTGTTGTTTTATGAATTACGCTCAACCCTACTAAAGTTGACCTGACTGGCACAGTCTCCAGGTAGCCTGGTAGAATACTCTCTCTCTCTCTCTCTCTCTCTCTCTCTCTCTCTCTCTCTCTCTCTCTCTCTTACCTTGATAGACAGGTACCACCCAGAGCCATACACATGGAATGGTACAGATATGTTGACAATATATTAACTATCTGCAACATTTTTTGTCAGAATCAAACCTGATTACCTTCTATACTACTACTAATCATAATAATAAATAATAACATTAATAATAATAATTGTAAACTTACACATTCCACTATTCACAATTTTCAACTGCATTCTGGCCGGATAGGCATAATAATAAAAACGAAATATAAAATACACATATGCAATACCCAAGTGCTGCATATGTGTCTAATTTATAACTTGTCGGTTCTCTGAACCATTCATCTACATAAAATAGAAATCTAATTACAAGAGTTAATAGTGAGTATATCCCCTGAGTGGGTTATATCTCAGCGTATATACGCTGAGAGGTAGAGTTAATTCCTCTTTTAGGGATTAAAGTGTTCTTACCTGGCGTTGAGAATGCGACGTCCAGGCCAAATTGACCATAGTGTAGTCGACAGGCTTGAAACCCCCTTATTAATAGTGTCAGATTTGTACGAGGCTCTCCACTAATTTTTCCATTTTATTAAAAAAAATCCTAACTATAGTAAAAACCGTGAATAACTCGTGTATAAAAAGCTTGTTTTTTATTTTCAAGGCACAGGTCGTGTCCACCGAGGCAGGGGTGACCTAAATACAAAAACAATTTTTTTTCCGTCTTGCATGAGCACGTACAAAATCCTTGATTCAGCTGTGAGTGCCTGGCAACCCCAGTCTCAACATGGCACGAGGCCAGTGGAAACCTGATACCATCACTGCCCTCGCTCTGGATGTGGACACAAAAGCAACGATTACCCAGAACTGTCTGTACCTCGCTTGATTCCTCTAGTTCCTGGACCTGATTTGCATAATTTAATTTAAGCCAGGTATTTCTGCAGGCATCTTAGTAATTTAATGAGGATGGACTCAACTGTATGTCGAAATATGCGGTACTTCACTTCTGCTTTTGATTTTGTATAAGAATTCATTTGAATTCTGTGTATGTATGTATACTCAACTCTTTGTTTGTGTAAGTATACTCAAATCTTTGTGTGTGTATGTATACTCAACTCTTTGTGTGTGTGTGTGTGTGTGTGTGTGTGTGTGTGTGTGTGTGTGTACTCACCTATGTGTGTGTGTGCATACGCACGCACATGAATATAACCATACATGTGTATACAAACGAACATATTTACACATTCATGGAGTACCAACCGAGTTGCGCTGCAATACTTGTGGTTACTAAATATGCGTACACGCGTGCGTGAGCAGTACACATGCGTGCAGCATGTACGTGTGGCGTGCAGCACCGCGCCTACGTGGGCGTGCTGGCGTCGATGCATTAATTTAGCCCCGAAAATTAATCTCCAACGAGAATTCCCGTAAAAATTTATTGATGGAGTATGCAAATTAGATGGTTTTCAAAACTTTAATTAAACAAAAGGAATTTTAAACATAATTGCTTCATCTAAAACAATTAGAAAACATTGACATTTACCTAATTAGCGGACGGGTAATTCATGCATTATTATTCATATGAATACAGTGTTATTCATGATGTATGCGTACAGTGCTGTTCGGATTGTACATCATAAAGTACTCACCTTTGATATACCTTTGATGAGTTCTGAGAGTTTTCCTACTCCCGGAGCCCGGCCATGGGCCAGGCTCGTCTGGTGCTTGCCTGGTCAACCAGGCTTTTGCTGCTGGTGGCCTGCTGCTCCACATATCCATCACAATCTGGTTGATCTGTCACCTGGTGGAGACACTTGTCCAGTTTCCTCTTGAAGACTTCTACACTTGTCCCAGTAGTGTTTCTGATATCTTTTGGTAAGTTGTTGAATAGTCTGGGACCACGGATGTTGATACAGTGTTCTCTTATTATGCTCACTGCACCCGTGCAGTGAGCATGTAGGAAGAAAAGAATAGGGAGAGAACCTTCTGCTTTATTCACATGAAGCAGAGGTAGTCAGACTGTAGTTTAGTCGTAGATATTGTGACAGAGCGGTAAGCCAGGTTGAAGACCTGGGTCAAGGAACAAGGAGCTCCACTGAGGGGGTCGATGTAGGATTCTCACCCGTGTTACCAGAAATGTGATCTTTCTCCTGACGAACTCAATGCTACCATCCACACCAGATAACCTCGTTATAGACCAGAGATCTACTGTAAGTTGACTTTTATAGCTACCACTACAGCCAGTGTCTGCCACAGTCAGTGTCTGCCACAGTCAGTATCTGCCACAGTCAGTGTCTGCCACAGTCAGTGTCTGCCACAGTCAGTGTCTGCCACAGTCAGTGTCTGCCACAGCCGGTGTCTGCCACAGCCGGTGTCTGCCAGAGCCAGTGTCTGTCACAGTCAGTGTCTGTCACAGTCAGTGTCTGCCACAGCCGGTGTCTGCCACAGTCAGTATCTGCCACAGTCAGTGTCTGCCACAGTCAGTGTCTGCCACAGTCAGTGTCTGCCACAGTCAGTGTCTGCCACAGTCAGTGTCTGCCACAGCCGGTGTCTGCCAGAGCCAGTGTCTGTCACAGTCAGTGTCTGCCACAGTCAGTGTCTGTCACAGTCAGTGTCTGCCAGAGTCAGCTGCAGGAGCCACCACAGTCTACAACCACCACCATCAACAGCCACTTCCAGTCACCATCAGCCACAGACACTACCACACGCAACCACCACTACCACACACAACCACCACTACCACACACAACCACCACTACCACACACAACCACCACTACCACACACAACCACCACTACCACACACAACCACCACTACCACACACAACCACCACTACCACACACAACCACCACTACCCACCACCCACAACATTATTACAGATTTTCCACCAGTTCTGCAGCGTGTGGGAGCCGTTCCCCCGCTGACAGCCTCCACGAAATTGCGTACTTAATTTGTAGACAAAAAAAAAAAAACACCTCCACGATTACTGGTGTGGACGTCAGACGAGGCAAGAAATTCAACCCTGGATTTGCGAACACAGATAGTGGGAAAAAACACAATTACTCAGTCCAGCACGAGTGGATTCAGACACGCGAACTCGTAAAGTTTTTATTCTGAATCCGGATTTTCCTCACGTGTAAATATTTACCCCTTTTTTCCGGAGGATGGGGACAATATATCGCAATTCCTTCGCGTGTTTGCCCTCTTTACTTAACACGGCGTCAATTTAGTGCCGTGATTCAAGCAAGCGTGTCCCTACCCCCTCCCTTACCATTCTCATCCCCCTTCCCTCCCTCCCCCACCTCCCCTATTCCCCTCTCTCCATCTAATATCCCCCAACCTGCGGGAAAATATTGAAGTCAAACGAATCCCCGAGAGATCAGCTTCCCGGTGCGTTCTTATACAAGACTTGAGACTTTAGCGCTGATCGTGACAGTTCTCTACGTTATGAATCAGGAGTTGCTGTTGCTGTCGTCCCTTTATCGTCACCGTTGCTGTCGTCCCTTTATCGTCACCGTTGCTGTCGTCCCTTTATCGTCACCGTTGCTGTCGTCCCCCTGGGGAGGGTCTTATATCGGCGCTGCATCGAACAAGTGTTTAAGAAAAATTGCTTTGTGGCGAAAATGAATTAATAATTGCATTTAAATGTCCAGCGAGCGAAATGTTTTTTGTTGAGTTTGTGGGTTTATGAATTGTTTGCGAGGGAAACAAGGACAGGGAGAGGGAGACAAGGACAGGGAGAGGGAGACAAGGACAGGGAGAGGGGGACAAGGACAGGGAGAGGAAGACAAGGACAGGGAGAGGGGGACAAGGACAGGGAGAGGGAGACAAGGAGAGGGAGAAGAGGGAGAGAGGGGGAAGAGGGAGAGAGGGGAAAGAGGGGGAGAGGGAGAGAGGGAAACAAAGAGAGAGAGATTGAACGAGGGAGAGAGGGAGAGAAAGAGGAAGAAAGAGAAGGAGGGAAATAAGAAAGAGAAAGAGAGATAGATAGATAGAGAGAGAGAGATAAATACAAAATCGTATTTTTTTTAAACAAAAACTGGGTACACAGTGTTGTAGAGTATTCTGTGTGAGAGTTACACTGTGATAGTTACACCGTGGCAACACAAGCTAGTTGTGTTGTCCTGTCATATTCCATCACACAGGATGTCACAGGTGTTGAGAGGGTCAGCCTGCTGGAGACTTCTCTTCTGAGACTTCCGCTGCTGCTGCAAGAACCTTTCCTGTCTGAAGAACTTGAAGACTGCAAGAACCTTTTCTCCTGTCTACTGAAAGAACCTTCCTTCCAGATGCCGTGCTGTAAAGAACCTTCCCTGCCTGACCTACTGCAGAGAACCTTCCTCCTGCTACTGCAAGAACCTTCCTCCTGCCTGCTGCAAGAACCTTCCCTTCTGATTACCAGAACCTTTCTCCTGACTACTGCAAGAACCTTCCCTGCCTGCTGTAAGAACCTTTCCCCTGACTACTGCAAGAACCTTCCCTCCTGACTACTGCAAGAACCTTCCCTCCTGCCTGCTGCAAGAACCTTCCCTTCTGATTACTGCAAGAACCTTTCCTCCTGACTACTGCAAGAACCTTCCTTCCTGCCTGCTGTAAGAACCTTCCCTCCTGACTACTGCAAGAACCTTCCCTCCTGACTACTGCAAGAACCTTCCTTCCTGCCTGCTGTAAGAACCTTCCCTCCTGACTACTGCAAGAACCTTCCCTCCTGACTACTGCAAGAACCTTCCCTCCTGCCTGCTGCAAGAACCTTCCCTCCTGACTACTGCAAGAACCTACCCTCCTGCCTGCTGCAAGAACCTTCCCTAGTCCTTGTAGTCCGTGTTTTTGAAGCTACAGTGTGTGTTGGTTGCGTTATTACACTATTAATCTCCTGGTGGACGCATTTTGTGTCTGGACAGAGAGTCATATATTATCGTTGTGTTCCCAGATATGTCTTACACTTTTTTCCTGCCAGAAACAATGGTTATTAACTTGAAGGTTCTGTTGCCTTATGAGGCATCTTAGATCCTTCAGCGGTTCTCAAGCAGGACTGAATAATATTGTAAGTAAGACACATGTGCAACAGTTATTGCGTAACTTTTCGCCTACACAGTAGGCTTCTTCAGTCAAGTACAGAAAAGCTGGTAGAAGCTTGAAGACGTAGTTTTGAGGGGGTCAGTCCCTCAGCCTGGAGAAGAGTATTTGTTCCATAGTACTAAACAATGTCCCATCTTTACGGCGTCAAGATGGGATTTTCTTGCATCTCTCTAGTTTAACTATTGTTCCATAGGCTTTTGTTTGGCTGATCCAGTGCATTTTAAACTGTGTTGTCGTCGTCCATAATATAATGACAGTTGTCGTCCATGATAAAATGGCAGTTGTCGTCCATAATAAAATGGCAGTTGTCGTCCATGATAAAATGGCAGTTGTCGTCCATAATAAAATGGCAGTTGTCGTCCATAATAAAATGGCAGTTGTCGTCCAGAATAAAATGGCAGTTGTCGTCCATAATAAAATGGCAGTTGTCGTCCAGAATAAAATGGCAGTTGTCGTCCATAATAAAAAAGGCAGTTGTCGTCCATAATAAAAAAGGCAGTTGTCGTCCATAATAAAAAAGGCAGTTGTCGTCCATAATAAAAAAGGCAGTTGTCGTCCATAATAAAATGGCAGTTGTCGTCCATAATAAAATGGCAGTTGTCGTCCATAATAAAAAAGGCAGTTGTCGTCCATAATAAAATGGACACGATAAGAAGAAATGAGTAGACGAAGAAGTGGTTTGGAAAGACATGTCAAGGTCCTGGGACCTTGATCACTTCTTTGATAAAGGCCCCGGGACCTTGACGTGTCTTTGATCAAGGTCCCAGGACCTTGACGTGTCTTTGATCAAGGTCCCAGGACCGAAACGTTTTCTAATATGTCCAAGTGTTTGGCCATGTATCATGCGAAACCAGTTTGACGGTATATCTTGCCAAGGTTTATACCAGACGAAGAGGAAATAAGCAGAGAAAGAAGGGAGAGACGAAGAGTGAAAATTATTTGCTTTGGGTGTCTGTAAATTCGGAATTTCTGAAAAAAAAAATATAATGTGACGTGCATACATGACCATCCAAAAATAATATCGTGATCGCCTGACCAGTGGTGCGCAATACATCAATATGTGAAAAAAATGCTATAACACAAACGTTGCTGCCACAAACCATGAGAGCAAACCAACCACTCAGAACGCAGAAACAATGACTGGAAATAAGAAAATAAATGCTGCAACACCTGGAGGTCTCGCTGGAGTGGAGGCACAGTCGGTGGCCTCCACTCCACAACTACAGATCCGTAACGTCAACCTATAAATCCCCTCAACAAACAAGCAATACATCATTTTCTTGCATTTTTACAAGGCTTTCAACCGTTCACCGCCAACAAAAAAATTCACGTAGTCAAATGCAATGTTTGTAGCTTTCACAGAGACCTGCTTATTATACCTCTTTGACCATTTCTGGATGCACCTTAGATGCAATCAATAGAACAGGCAGGAAGGTAAGAGTTGGACTTTATAACAAGGAGCGGCCCACTAACACAGAGTTGCTCCACACCACAAATGATGGAGCTGAAGTTTTGGAAACTAAAATAAACACAAGAAATCAGGGAAAGGGTGGGACTTGAACCCATGGCCAGTATATATATACATGTATGCGTCTTGAACGTAAAGAAGCTGTCAAAATACACACAAACAGCGATATGATGCGAGTTTACTGGGAGTGAAGAGTAGGGTGAAAGGTTCGCCAAGGCTGGAGGTAAAATCTAGAGGTACCGAGTCCCTCCCTTCTGGGACTAGAGTGAGGGGAAGAGGTGTACCTTTGGAATACACGAACGAGGGGATACTAAATTACCTTGGCAACGTCACTAGGATCTTCAATGCTATTGACAGCAAGGGTGAAAATGGGAGCAGAGTCCGGAGAGAATACTTGTTAGCCAAATTCCATAGCGTTTTCCTGACGGCACACACAGAAGCATTGGTAGTATTGGTGAACGTCTAGTCTTGTCAACAAGAATGTTTAGCCACCTATTTAACACGACGGCCCGTAAAGAAGCTAGGAACTGGTGCATAGTTCTGTTGTAACGGTAGCGACCCAATGCAACAAATTTCAACTGCACATCAAGAGTCAAGAGATCACCAAAAGTATAAGTTTTTTTTTTTAATATGTTTACCCGTGTGTTTGGAGAACTGCGGTTGATGCTGCAGAGACAACGAGGTGGTAATGAGTTGCAACAACGAGGTTGCAACAATGAGTTGCAACAACGAGGTTGCAACAATGAGTTGCAACAACGTGTATGCGGAAGATGAATAAAGAGGAACATGTTAAATGAAAGGACACATGTACAACTAATGCCACAATAAAAATGTCGCATTAGTTGCACTTGTGTCCTTTTACCCAACATATTGTCGGTAATTCTACCAACATTATTACAAAGAGGAACATCGGGAAAGCGGCAATGCATGAATAAAGTTTGCCCCAACCTGGTCGCTGACGCTGCCATCAGGACGATGAGTGAGTAAGAGTCATGAGTGAGAGGTAATGAGAAGGAAGAAATGCTCACTCTCGAGGTCATTCCCTAGCCATCAAAGGCCAGCACAATAGGAGCATATAGAGATCTATAGAGGCAGGAGCATGAGTGTCTGGATCACAATATGTTGGAGCACATGTGTTGAAGACATGGAGGGGAAGAGAAATGAGAAAAGCCTCTTAAGTGGCACTCAGGAGAGTCGTAGGTGAGACACATGGTCCCCGCGTGAGACACTTCCCACAGCAGATGATGGACATTAATTTATCACATAATAAAGTGAATAGGTAAGGAAGACATTAGGAATTGTATGTTAGGAGTAATGTGCGTGAAGGTAAAAAATACAGGGAGCAAACTTTACCACATGACTTACGAAATATTAATAATACGATTACAAACAAACCAGAGGACTTGAACCTCATGGTAAGAGTCCTAGGACTCACTAGCCATGGGTTCAAACCCCACCCGTTCCCTGAGTTGTATATCAGTTGTCTAAATAGACACGAGTCGTGGTATAATGAAGTGGAGTACGATCTGAAAGCCGGGAACTAGAAATATCACTGAGCACAAGAAGTGTGTCCTGTAGCTCGGGTGGTAGCGCACTCAGCAGAGGTCTGAGCTTAGCTCACACCTCTGCAACACACTCATCAAAGATTTGTTAAGTTATACCATGAATTAAGGAAAGATCTTGGACTTCACCTTACGAAACAGGGGTACTTAGGTGCCCCTTAAAGGAGCAAGAGGTTGGTAGGAAGTTTGATGACTGGTGGAATGTTGAGACAGAGGTTTTGAAGGAAGGACTGGAAGTCCAGCAGGAGAAGACTGTGTTGGTGGACAGACATGTGAAGCGGAAGACGTAGTAATAAAAATAGGAGAAAGAAAAGAGGTAGGAAAGTCAGAGGCGAGGACTTCATAAGGGCTGAACAGAGGCACGGTATTGTACCTTACTGTTCTTTCTGTACCTGACCAACCCTGCTTTTGGAACTACTGAAATTACTCCCTTCATTGATGCTGCTTCTGAGTTTGTTCCACTCATCTACAATTATATTGCTAAATCAGTGTTTCCTGTACCCTCTCCGAAACCCTTGCTGTGAGTCCTGTCGTTGTTACATATTTTCCTCATTCTAAGTTAGGTATGGTTTGTCAGGACAAGTGTTTCCTGACGCGGGTCTTATTCATATGATGACCCACAGCTTTTGGTCATCTGACAGATGCCTTCCACTGGCTTACCGGTCCACCTCTTTAAAAAAATATGGTTATAATTATGGCTGTCTCTTCACTCTGTTTACATCTTCAGGAGGAGAAGTGAAGACTACCCATGAAGCTCTAGATTACTGAAGCTTGGAAGGGCTTCACTTTGGAAGCCGCAACAACAGAAGCCACCTAAGCTATTCAATCATGTACTCACCTAGATGTGGTGGCTGGGAGAAAGGGTCGAGTCTCAGCTCCTGGCCCCGAGCTCCTAACTGGTGGTGACTGGGTTCACTCCTAGTCTGGCAGGGTCAGTCTTGCTTGTTGTTAGAGACTGTCTTGGTTAGTAGCCTCCAAAGCTCACACACTGAGGGGTCAGGAGTCGATTCCCGGCACGGGTGGAAACGTTGGGCAAGTAAGTGTATTCAGGTACAGGTAAACATACAGTTACATAAATTATCATACAGCAGTGTGCATACTAATTGGGACAGTGATGAAATAAGATATTTTTTGGGGAAAAATTAATGTTTATTTGAAAAACTCGGCAATGATATGACAGATAATTGTTTTAATAAGTGATATGACTACCGTTTTCTGTTATAATCATTGCTACACACTCTGGCATAGCATCGACCAATGTTGAACACATTTTGGCAAGTTCTACGTTGTGGTATCAGGTCCTAATAACAGCAACAATTAGCTTCTCCACAGTTGAACAGTCCTGTTTCATGATCCTGTGTTTGGTTATCTCCCAAAGATTCTCAATTGTGTTGAGGTCAGGAGAGTTGCCAGGCTTATATAGAATGCTTAGCTCACTCTCTTCGTAGAATGTCAGCATTTTTCTGGAAGTGTGGCATGGAGCAAGTTCCTGCTGGGAAATGCCTTCTACATCAGGTAAGTCTCTATCCACAATGATATGTAAATGAGTTGCCTGGACTGCCTTGTATTTGTCACTGTTCATCGTTCCCTCAACAATAACAAGCCAGGGCCATCAGCAGTGTTTTGGTGCTTGTTGAATGTGTCCATTACGAAGAGGTTCGCTTTTGCTCCGTCTCACAACAACTGTTCTGTACCCATGTACTTCAAAATGCGCCTCATCTGAAAATATAACTTTTCTCCATTCATCTGTCGTCCATCCCTTATGATCGAGTGCCCTGATCCACCGCGAGGCCTGGTCATAGACAGGGCCACGGGGGCGTTGACCCCCGGAACACCCTTCAGGTATACTCTGGTGATAGGCTCGGTACGCTCCTGGTTCCTACAGTAAGCTCTCTCCTTAGTCAGTTTTCAGTCTTATTTCCTTTTCTCCCGAGTCTCCAGTCAGTTTTCTGGCCTTTTTTTTTTTTACCATTTCCTTCTTTTCTTACGTTTGCATATACTGGGGGTTGAAGTCCAATAGCCACTTGTGTCCCGTAGCTCGGTTGGTAGTGCAGTCAGCTCACACACTGAGGTCTGTGGTTCGATCCCCGGTACAAGTGGAAACATTAGGACGTGTTTCCTTAAGACACCTACTATCCATGTTCACTTAGCACTAAAATAAGTACCTGGGTGTTAGTCGACTGGTGTGGGTTGCATCCCGGGAACAAAATTAACCTAATTTGCCTGAAATGCTCTGCATAAGCTGCTTTCTATATAGTAGTATGTCACTGATGTCAGCTATGGTCTGTATAAGTTGCATCAAGTACTTATAAAAGATTATTATTATTATTATTAATGCCTTTTCTGATCGGCTTCAAACTTTGACCTTTGGTGGGCGTTATTAAACACAGTTGTGACTCAGTTGTGTGAATTCCAATTTGCCAAATTTAATTCATCAGTTTCCTGTGTAATAACTAGAGAATGTCTTCCTTGATCGGCTTCAAACCCTAAATGCTGGTGTGTCTCAATAAAAAGTATTTTTGTATTAAATTTTGGCTGTGTTTGTTTGTTTATGTGTGTATGTATGTGTGTGTGTGTGTGTGTGTGTGTGTGTGTGTGTGTGTGTGTGTGTTGTGTGTGTACTCACCTATTTGTGGCTGCAGGGTTCGATTCACAGCTCCTGTGTGTGTGTGTGTGTGTGTACTCACTCACCTTTATGTGGTAGCAGGGGTCGAGTCATAGCTCCTGTGTGTATGAGTAACACTGGTTTTGGTCCTCTCTTCCATCTTCCCCCTCACTCTCTCTCTCTCTCTCACTCTTTCACTCTCTCACTCACTCACTCACTCTCTCACTCTCTCTCTCTCTCTCTCTCACTCACTCCTCTACATATCCCAAGGAGACTTACCAACCAAGGAACTCACAGATCCTTTTGTTTACCCTGGGATACCAGCGAGGGAGGGGAAGGAGGATTTCCCCTCAGTTCTGTTTGTCTGAGGGGACGAGGTCTGTGTCTGAGGGGACGAGGGATTTACTGGATCAAGGAGAGAGGCGGAAGGGATTTAAGAAGATGGGATGGACTGCGAAGGGGATTAACACTGTGGAGGATGATTGTGGTGGAGGGAACTGGATGATTGTGGTTGTGGAGGATGATTGTGGTGGTTGTGGTGGAGGGAACTGGATGATTGTGGTTGTTGAGGATGATTGTGGTGTTGTGGTGGAGGGAACTGGATGATTGTGGTGTTGTGGTGGAGGGAACTGGATGATTGTGGTTGTTAAGGATGATTGTGGTGGTTGTGGAGAAACTGAATAATTGTGGTGGATGGAACTGGATGATTGTGGTTGTGGAGGATGATTGTGGTAGTTGTGGTATATCTTGCGATATCGGTCTCCTCGTGATAACTACAAAATGCCTCTTCTGGTCGGCTCCAAACTTTCAAAAGCCGGTGTATTTTCGTGGAAAATTCGAATTAGTTTTAGGGCGGTATAGGTGCCAATTTGCCCTTTTTATTGAAGTCATTAGGGTGTTAGTGTGCACGAGATACCCTGAGTATTCCTCTTCTGACTTGCGTCGAATCTTCAAATGCTGATATTAAACTGAGTTAGAAACCTTATGGCGCACTCTGCACTATTCCTTTTGCATTGAGGATAATTGTGTAACTATCAGTTCGCGCAGTAACGAACGCACATTTAATTATTATTATTATTATTATTATTCAACCGATGGGTATGGGGTGACTACGGTCCATATGATGGGTATGGGATGACTACGGTCCATATGATGGGTATGGGGTGACTACTGCTCACAGGATATGTATGCTGCTATAATTACCACTCACAGTATGGGTCGTGATGGTGAGAGGTTCTGACTTCTCTCTCCAGCAAGTTGATATCCTGGCAAACATATAAGAAAGACAAACGATGTAAAGTTAAGCTCATTCCTTGGAACTATGAGTGTCTTTGAGTAATGGTAGGTCTGGAGAGCTAAAAGATTAATGTTGGCAGCAGGAACATCTGTTTTTCCCTGTTGATCTCGAGTGGCAGCTGTGCCCTCAAGACACGAACAAGTGCTAGGCTTGCTAGGGCGAGGGACACAAAACCAGGGGCTGGGAAAAATGCTTCCTGAGGCCCCTTTATAGTGTGACCACAAGTACCTCTGTTAATGCTCTCTGGGTCTTAGTTCCTAGGCGTTGTTTGTATTTATATTTTCTTGTACAAGTTGAAGAATTAGACACTTTGGTAACATTTGGGTATATTTATTGAGTAAAACGTGACGCCAACAAGTGGCTTCCTCAGTCCGGTACAGAGATGAATGGTGGGAGATGAGGAGTTTGAGGTAATCAGTCCCACAGTCTTGAGTCGTGTTCAGTAACCATCTATCACTTTTTCTCAAGATTGATGGACTGAACACATCAACTCAAGACTGAGGGACTGATTACCTCAAACTCCCTCTCATCTTCCATCATTCATTTCTGTACTGGACTGAGGAAGCCGCTGGTTGGCGAAACGTTACCAGAGTCAAGATTCCCAAATGTTGCAAAAGAGATATTAGTTCTCAGTTTCTACAGCTCCTCATAAAACACAAACAATTTTCCAAGGGATCTTTTGGTCATCTGACCGAAGCCTTCCACTGGCTTACCCGCCCACCCCTTTAAAAAATTAAGGATATAATTATATTTGGCTTTGAGAAGAACCTGCCTTGTATGGGCCAGTAGGCCTTCTGCAGTGTTTCTCCATTATGTTCTACGTGCGGGTTATTTGCGTATTTTTTAAGCAATTAACTGCTAGGGTGGAGCTGAGGTAGCGAGGGCAGCATAACCTAGCCGCTGCTAGGGTGGAGCTGAGGTAGCGAGGGCAGCATAACCTAGCAGCTGCTAGGGTGGAGCTGAGGTAGCGAGGGCAGCATAACCTAGCCGCTGCTAGGGTGGAGCTGAGGTAGCGAGGGTCAGCATAACCTAGCCGCTGCTAGGGTGGAGCTGAGGTAGCGAGGGTCAGCATAACCTAGCCACTGCTAGGGTGGAGCTGAGGTAGCGAGGGCAGCATAACCTAGCAGCTGCTAGGGTGGAGCTGAGGTAGCGAGGGCAGCATAACCTAGCAGCTGCTAGGGTGGAGCTGAGGTAGCGAGGGCAGCATAACCTAGCAGCTGCTAGGGTGGAGCTGAGGTAGCGAGGGCAGCATAACCTAGCCGCTGCTAGGGTGGAGCTGAGGTAGCGAGGGCAGCATAACTTAGCCACTGCTAGGGTGGAGCTGAGGTAGCGAGGGGCAGCATAACCTAGCCGCTGCTAGGGTGGAGCTGAGGTAGCGAGGGCAGCATAACCTAGCCGCTGCTAGGGTGGAGCTGAGGTAGCGAGGGTCAGCATAACCTAGCCGCTGCTAGGGTGGAGCTGAGGTAGCGAGGGTCAGCATAACCTAGCCACTGCTAGGGTGGAGCTGAGGTAGCGAGGGCAGCATAACCTAGCCGCTGCTAGGGTGGAGCTGAGGTAGCGAGGGTCAACATAACCTAGCCACTGCTAGGGTGGAGCTGAGGTAGCGAGGGCAGCATAACCTAGCCGCTGCTAGGATGGAGCTGAGGTAGCGATGGCAGCATAACCTAGCAGCTGCTAGGGTGGAGCTGAGTTAGCGAGGGGCAGCATAACCTAGCCGCTGCTAGGGTGGAGCTGAGGTAGCGAGGGCAGCAAAACCTAGCCACTTCTAGGGTGGAGCTGAGGTAGCGAGGGCAGCATAACCTAGCAGCTGCTAGGATGGAGCTGAGGTAGCGAGGGCAGCATAACCTAGCCGCTGCTAGGGTGGAGCTGAAGTAGCGAGGGCAGCATAACCTAGCCGCTGCTAGGGTGGAGCTGAAGTAGCGAGGGCAGCATAACCTAGCAGCTGCTAGGGTGGAGCTGAGGTAGCGAGGGCAACATAACCTAGCAGCTGCTAGGGTGGAGCTGAGGTAGCGAGGGCAGCATAACCTAGCAGCTGCTAGGATGGAGCTGAGGTAGCGAGGGCAGCATAACCTAGCAGCTGCTAGGATGGAGCTGAGGTAGCGAGGGGCAGCATAACCTAGCAGCTGGGTAGGCAAAAATCTGATCTAATCTTCGTAAAGAAAAAAAAATTGTCATGGACAATGAGTTAGACAGCCTATGAAAAAAAAAAGCCTACGAGTGGCTACATTTCTCAAGTTTCAGATACAAGGCCTATTAAAGAAAGATTTTTAAGGCTGAGGTAGGCCCTTTGGAACTTGAATTGTGTGGAGAGGCTTTTAGAAGAGACGAAAAAGAGAGAGAGAGAGAGAGGAATCAACAGTGACAATCTTATGGTCTTAGGGTTAATTGGGTAATTGGGATTCAATTATTAATAATATAATCATAACTAAAGGCTAAATCATTGGATTTAAAGACTGTCGACTACACAAGGGTCATTAAGGCTGTTTATCACCTGTTCACAACCAGTCAAGAATACTTTAATCCTTACCTGGAGGGTGTTTCGGAGGGGGTCAACGCCCCCGCGGCCCGGGCCTTGACCAGGCCTCGCGGTGGATCAGGGTTTGATCTGCTACCTGAACGTAATATGAAGGCTGAGGTAAACACTCAACATATATACACTAAGAGAAATACACCTCATGGTGTATGTATGATGGAGTCTAAAGTGTGTATTACCAATATAAATCGGCTTTATATGTATAATTTGCCATTCATGTTTGTATTTTCCATATTGACAGTAATGAGGCCATGTTGATAGTAGGCTAATACGTAATGGTGCCAAAATATTATTATCAATATATCGTATATATCAGAATATCAGTTTCACAGATTATGGAGCATAAATTATGTATTACCCTGGTATGTCACATTAATATTCCCCCTCCCCCCCTAATACATGAGTATTTCTCTCTGCAGTTTACGTTGTGACTACCCTCCAGAGGATGGGTATGGGGTGACTACCCTCCAGAGGATGGGTATGGGGTGACTACCCTCCAGAGGATGGGTATGGGGTGACTACCCTCCAGGGGATGGGTATGGAGTGACTACCCTCCAGAGGATGGGTATGGGGTGACTACCCTCCAGGGGATGGGTATAGGGTGACTACCCTCCAGGGGATGGGAATGGGGTGACTACCCTCCAGAGGATGGGTATGGGGTGACTACCCTCCAGGGGATGGGTATGGGGTGACTACCCTTCACAGGATGGGTATGGGGTGACTACCCTCCAGGGGATGGGTATAGGGTGACTACCCTCCAGGGGATGGGAATGGGGTGACTACCCTCCAGAGGATGGGTATGGGGTGACTACCCTCCAGGGGATGGGTATGGGGTAACTACCCTCCACAGGATGGGTATGGGGTGACTACCCTCCACAGGATGGGTATGCGTGACTACCCTCCACAGGATGAGTATGGGGTGACTACCCTCCACAGGATGGATATGGGGTGACTACCCTCCACAGGATGGGTATGGCGTGACTACCCTCCACAGGATGGGTATGGGGTGACTACCCTCCACAGGATGGGTATGGGGTGACTACCCTCCACAGGATGGGTATGGGGTGACTACCCTCCACAGGATGGGTATGGGGTAATTACCCTCCACAGGATGGGTATGGGGTGACTACCCTCCACAGGATGGGTATGGAGTGACTACCCTCCACAGGATGGGTATGGGGTGACTACCCTCCACAGGATGGGTATGGGGTGACTACCCTCCACTGGATGGGTATGGGGTGACTACCCTCCACAGGATGGGTATGGAGTGATACTGCCGTTGCTTTATAATACCAGTATAAATCTATCATACCAGTATAATGCCATGGCGAGAGTAATGTCGTTATCATTGTGGAATTATACCAGTTATAGCAGCGCATGATAAACGCCAGAATAAAAACAAATAATAAACGCATTGGGGAAAAAATAAAATCGTTGGGAAAGAGCGGCAAGAGTAATGCAAGAACGCCATTATCAGCGCCATGGCGAAGATACTGCACGATCAGTGGAAAATTTCGGAGCGGCGGTCTGATTTACAGGCGAGAGTAATCGAGCGAGAAATGAATGCAGAGACACTCAGCCGGAGCGAGGAAACACCATGGCGAGAGTAATGTTCTGATAAACACCATGGCGAAAGTAAAGCTCTGACGAACACCATGGCGAGAGTAATGCTCTGATAAACACCATGGCGAGAGTAATGCTCTGACGAACACCATGGCGAGAGTAATGTTCTGATAAACACCATGGCGAGAGTAATGCTCTGATAAACACCATGGCGAGAGTAATGCTCTGATAAACACCATGGCGAGAGTAATGCTCTGACGAACACCATGGCGAGAGTAATGTTCTGATAAACACCATGGCGAGAGTAATGCACTGATAAACACCATGGCGAGAGTAATGCTCTGATAAACACCATGGCGAGAGTAATGCTCTGACGAACACCATGGCGAGAGTAATGTTCTGATAAACACCATGGCGAGAGTAATGCTCTGATAAACACCATGGCGAGAGTAATGCTCTGATAAACACCATGGCGAGAGTAATGCTCTGATAAACACCATGGCGAGAGTAATGCTCTGATAAACACCATGGCGAGAGTAATGCTCTGATAAACACCATGGCGAGAGTAAAGCACTGATAAACACCATGGCGAGAGTAATGCTCTGATAAACACCATGGCGAGAGTAATGCAGATATGACCGTCATACAGCTGATAGGTCATGATTGCACTGTTATAAAGACAGTCATATGGGTGACTGATCAAGACAGCTTGAACAGTGAAGAACTGACAGGTGTGTCTACAATGCTCCCCATTTGTTGTCTGTACACAAGATTTTTAACCCTGGAGGGTTAGCCACCCAGGATAGAGCAAGAAAGTCAGTGTGACATCGAGGACTGTCTTATTTCCATTGTGGTCCTTCAATCTTGTCCCCCAGGATGCCACCCACACCAGTCGACTAACATCCAGGTACGTACTTGCTATATGAACGGGACAACAGGTGTAAGGAAATGAGCCTAATGTTTCCACCCGTGCCAAGGATCGAACCACAGACACTGCGTGTGAAGCGAGAGCGTTGTATACCAGCTCACGGGCTACTGTGGAGGGTAGCGCAAGAGTAATTAGATACACAAAAGGCCTAGGAACTAGACACCAAAATGGTTAACAAAGGTACGGTGCGGTTGATTTTTTTTTTTTTGCTAAGTAGTACGATACGATGTTGCGGTTCTGTATTTCTGACAGATACGAAGAACGTTAAAAAAATATTGTAGCACACGGTACTGCCTTGTTCGTACTGCACAGGTTCTTATCGCTTTTATCTTAATATATTTTTTTGATGTGGTACGTTATAATTAATTAGTTTTTATGGATATAGGGCACCTAACCTAACCTAACCAACCTAACCTAACCTAACCTAACCAACCTAACCTAACCGAACGTAACATAACCTTACCTAATCTAATATAACCTAACGTAACCTAACAACCTCACCTAACCTAACCAAACGCAACCTAACCTAATCAACCATAACCTAACCTAAGCAAACGTAACCTAACCTCAACCATAAGCGAGAAAATCTACATAAATGGTTATGGAGTAGAGAGGAAGGGTTGTCAGCGTATCTGAAAAGTTTGGCCATAAACAACAATCTGCTAACACACGAGAACTCACACGAAAGGTGCCAGGGTTTGCAACCAGTCCAGTAAAGTGCCAGCAAAAGAGGCAAGACTTGGGGATCCACGATTACCACACAGAAGACACCAAGAGAAAGGATAAGGTGGCTGGGAACAGACTGGTAGCGCAGTGGTGGTGTATTCTGCCAGGTGAATGGTAGACTGTACCGACAGGATGTAAATTAGACACATATGCAACACTTGGGTATCTTTATTGAGGAAACGTTTCGCCACACAGTGGCTTCATCAGTCCATACAAAGGAGAATCGTGAAGAACAGGAGGAGTATGAGGTGGTCAGTCCCTCAATCTTGAGTTAATGTTGTCAGTCCATCAATCTTGAATAGAATACAACATATGAGCGTAGAGGAAGCTTATATACTGTAGACAGGAGAGGTGCAGCAGTTGTAGGAGGTGTCACATTTGTCCAATGTGGAAGTAGGTCGTGCCCAAGTGTTGCATATGTGTCTAATTTACCAACTCGTCGGTTCTCTGAACCATTCATTTAACATCTGGGTATCTTTATTGTAGACGTTTCGCCATCTAGTGGCTTTATCAATACAAATTCAAGGACATAATTGGTAGACAGCAGAACTATATGCAAAATATGAGGTAATCAGTCCCTCAACCTTGAGTCGAACTGAACACATCGACTCCAGGCTGACGGACTGATTACCTCAAACCTCTCCTTACCTTCCACCTTTCTCTGCACTGGACTGAAGAAGCCACTGGTTGGCGAAATGTTCCCATAATAAACATATCCAAATGTCTCATTTATCAACTTGTCGATTTTCAATACCATTTGTTTACATTGTGTGTCATGTTTACATGGTATACCTCTGATGTCTTTAAAAGTTCCGAGAGTCTTTGTACTCCCGTAGCCCGGCCATGGGCCAGGCTCGTCTGGTAGCGGAATGGGTGAAATGCGACAACGAGTCGATTTAGAAGTTAAAACACTCTTGATACATTAAGATGATTGGTTACCTGTAGTCGCTTCCTGGGGGTCACCGCCCCCGAGGCCCGCTCCCAGACTAGACCTAATGGTTGCTGCCTTAATCGATCAGACTGTTTGAGTACGCCGCCCGCAGTCTATCATATACATCACTGATCGTCCAGGAGCACGCACACGCACACACACACACACACACACACACACGCGCACACACACACACACACACAACACACACACATACGCACACACACACACACACACACACACGCACACACGCACACACACACACACACACACACACACACACACACATACACACACACACGTGCTTACATAGCTTATGGAAAAACTAATTTCATGAATATTCCAATTTAACACAATTTACAGGATCAAAGAGGTTTTATTTCCAGCGTTCTGGTATGGCGACAAGATCCACGGAATATAATATATATATATATATATATATATATATATATATATATATATATATATATATATATATATATATATATATATATATATATATATATATTAAACTTCCGTAATATCCTTCGTGAAAAATACGTGTCATATTGCACAAATATATTTAAAAATAACTACGTTATACAGAGACGAGACACGTGGGCCTGTTGCCTGAGCTTCTCTTGTTGCCTGAGCTTCTCTTGTTGCCTGAGCTTCTCTTGTTGCCTGAGCTTCTCTTGCTGCCTGAGCTTCTCTTGTTGCCTGAACTTCTCTTGTTGCCTGAGCTTCTCTTGTTGCCTGAGATTCTCTTGCTGCCTGAGCTTCGAACTATAGACCAATAAGCCTAACCTCCATAGTGGGAAAATTTATGGAATCAATAATAGCCGAGGCAATTCGTAGCCATCTTGAAAAGCATAAATTAATCAATGAATCTCAGCACGGTTTTACAAAAGGGCGTTCCTGCCTTACAAATTTAATAACTTTTTTCACTAAGGTATTTGAGGAGGTAGATCATGGTAATGAATATGATGTTGTGTATATGGACTTCAGTAAGGCTTTTGATAGAGTCCCACATCAGAGACTATTGAGGAAAATTAAGGCACACGGAATAGGAGGAGAAATTTTTCCTGGATAGAGGCATGGTTGACAAATAGGCAGCAGAGAGTTTGCATAAATGGGGAGAAATCAGAGTGGGAAGTGTCACAAGCGGTGTTCCACAGGGGTCAGTATTGGGCCCCTTGTTGTTCACAATCTACATAAACGACATAGATGAGGGAATAAATAGCGACATAAGCAAGTTTGCCGATGACACCAAAATAGGCCGTCCAATTCATTCAAATGAGGACATTAGAGCACTCCAGGAAGATTTGAATAGACTGATGCAGTGGTCGGAGAAGTGGCAGATGCAGTTTAATATAGATAAATGCAAAGTTCTAAATATTGGACAGGACAATAACCATGCCACATATAAACTAAATAATGTAGATCTTAATACTACTGATTGCGAAAAGGATTTAGGAGTTCTGGTTAGCAGTAATCTAAAACCAAGACAGCAGTGCATAAGTGTTCGCAATAAAGCAAACAGAATCCTTGGCTTCATATCAAGAAGCATAAATAATAGGAGTCCTCAGGTTGTTCTTCAACTCTATATATCGTTGTTAAATTAGACACATATGCAACACTTGGGTATCTTTATTGAGGAAACGTTTCGCCACACAGTGGCTCATCAGTCAATACAAAGTGAAGGTGTAGGAGGGAGGAGTTTGAGGTTTCAGTCCTCGGCCTGGAGTCGATGGTCAGTCCATCAATCTTGTTAGAAGTGTAGCTCAGGCGAGAGGTGGCTTATATGCTGTATCAGGTGAGATGCAGCGAGGAGGCAGGTCTAGTGGTTGATACCACTATGACCTGCCTCCTCCTGCTGCATCTCACCTGATTGCAGCATATAAGCCACCTCTACGGCCTTGTGCTACACTTCTAACAAGATTGATGGACTGAACACATCGACTCCAGGCCGAGGGACTGATAACCTCAAACTCCTCCTCTCCTTACACCTTTCTACTTTGTATTGGACTGATGAAGCCACTGTGTGGCGAAACGTTTCCTCAATAAAGATACCCAAGTGTTGCATATGTGTCTAATTTAACAACTTGTCGGTTCTCTGAACCATTCGTCTACAACTCTATATATCCTTGGTTAGGCCTCATCTAGATTATGCTGCACAGTTTTGGTCACCGTATTACAGAATGGATATAAATGCTCTGGAAAACGTACAAAGGAGGATGACTAAGTTGATTCCATGTATCAGAAATCTTCCCTATGAGGATAGACTGAGGGCCCTGAATCTGCACTCTCTAGAAAGGCGTAGAATTAGGTGGGATATGATTGAGGTATATAAATGGAAAACAGGAATAAATAAAGGGGATGTAAATAGCGTGCTAAAAATATCTAGTATTGAGAGGACTCGCAGCAATGGCTTTAAGTTGGATAAATTCAGATTCAGGAAGGATATAGGAAAGCATTGGTTTGGTAATAGAGTTGTCGATGAGTGGAACAAACTCCCGAGTACAGTTATAGAGGCTAAAACGTTGTGTAGTTTTAAAAATAGGTTAGATAAATATATGAGTGGGTGCGGGTGGGTGTGAGTTGTACCTGACTAGTTTGTGCTACTAGGTCAGATGCCGTGCTCCTTCCTTAAGTGAATGTAACCTGACCTGGCTGGGTCGGGGCATTGGCTTAAGCCGGTGGGAGACTTGGACCTGCCTCGCATGGGCCAGTAGGCCTGCTGCAGTGTTCCTTCTTTCTTATGTTCTTAAAGCTATCCTCCCTACTTTCTACTACTGCTATTACTTCTACTACTAATTCCATTACCAGCCTTACCACTACCATTACGTTTCTTCCTCTCATGGTCACTGTGTTAGTGTGACTTTGTAAATGGTCCAAGTCGGACCGAAACGTCGTGGTGAACTTTTCTGTTCATATGTGCGGGTTATTTGTGTATTGTTCCAGTCGCGGTGTTGTGCCTTTTTGTTCTTTATACCATTAATGTAATACTGACCCGAACTAATACAGTCATTGATGCACGTATTTTAAAAAGCCAGCTTTACTTTAACCTCCCAAACTGCCATTAAAAGCGAACACTAGGTAGCTTTATAAATAAGTTAGATAAGCATATAGAGTGGGGAACAGCTGGTTGATAGGCATCACATCAGCACTAATAGGGTTATCAGAATTGGGATCTCTCACAAGAGACGTTTTGCAAGGGATCATTGAACTCTGTTACTTGGAGGCTACCTGGAGTGTTTTGAAAAGGACTTGCCTTGTATGGGCCAGTAGGCCTTCTGCAGTGTTCCTCCATTCTTATGTTCTTATGTTCTCTTGTTGCCTGAGCTTCTCTTGCTGCCTGAGATTCTCTTGCTGCCTGAGCTTCTCTTGCTGCCTGAGCTTCTCTTGCTGCCTGAGCTTCTCTTGCTGCCTGAGCTTCTCTTGCTGCCTGATCTTCTCTTGCTGCCTGAGCTTCTCTTGCTGCCTGAGCTTCTCTTGTTGCCTGAGCTTCTCTTGCTGCCTGAGCTTCTCTTGTTGCCTGAGCTTCTCTTGCTGCCTGATCTTCTCTTGCTGCCTGAGCTTCTCTTGCTGCCTGAGCTTCTCTTGCTGCCTGAGCTTCTCTTGCTGCCTGAGTGGAACCCACTCTACCTGACGCCACCTTTCTTTTTGTCAGCCTCCAATGTAGATATGGACCACGTTTGGAATTCTCCCATTTGCCTACAGGCTTACCTGTGCAGGTTCCTGTTATAGATAGTGGGATGCCTCTTATACCTCCTCCAAGCCTTGCATTTAGCAGTAGCAGCCTCTCTACAACGGAAGCCGAACCAAGGCTGATCTGTAGGCTTCGTCACATACTGACGGTAGATTTAAGGATGAGTCCAGTGAAGGCACACACACACACACACACACACAATAACGAAAGCCTTCATAGAACCTCGGCAAGCCTCCTGGGAACCCAGCTTGGAAGCCTCTGGCTTCGATTATTAAATATGTAACAAAATATGTTAGAGTGAATATAAATAAATTGCGAGAACTAAATCTAAAATGTATATAAAAGTGAAGCCGCTTCAAAACACAAAAATGGAAACCTGACTGACAACGAGAATTGTGAGCCATTAAATGTGTAGGTAGGATGGTTCAGTGGAGGGTAGGATGGTTCAGTGGAGGGTAGGATGGTTCAGTGGAGGGTAGGATGGTTCAGTGGAGGGTAGGATGGTTCAGTGGAGGGTAGGATGGTTCAGTGGAGGGTAGGATTTTTCAGTGAAGGGTAGGATGGTTCAGTGGAGGGTAGGATGGTTCAGTGGAGGGTAAGATGGTTCAGTGGAGGGAACGATGGTTCAGTGAGGGGTAGGATGTTTCAGTGAGGGGTAGGATGGTTCAGTGGAGGGTAGGATGGTTCAGTGGAGGGTAGGATGGTTCAGTGAGGGGTAGGATGGTTCAGTGAGGGGTAGGATGGTTCAGTGGAGGGTAGGATGGTTCAGTGGAGGGTAGGATGGTTCAGTGAGGGGTAGGATGGTTCAGTGGAGGGTAGGATGGTTCAGTGGAGGGAACGATGGTTCAGTGAGGGGTAGGATGGTTCAGTGAGGGGTAGGATGGTTCAGTGGAGGGTAGGATGGTTCAGTGGAGGGTAGGATGGTTCAGTGAGGGGTAGGATGGTTCAGTGGAGGGTAGGATGGTTCAGTGGAGGGTAAGATGGTTCCGTGGAGGGTAGGATGGTTCAATGGAGGGTAGGATGGTTCAATGGAGGGTAGGATGGTTCAGTGGAGGGTAGGATGGTTCAGTGGAGGGTAGGATGGTTCAGTGAGGGTTAGGATGGTTCAGTGGAGGGTAGGATGGTTCAGTGGAGGGTAGGATGGTTCAGTGGAGAGTAGGATGGTTCAGTGGAGGGTAGGATGGTTCAGTGAGGGTTAGGATGGTTCAGTGGAGGGTAGGATGGTTCAGTGGAGGGTAGGATGGTTCAGTGGAGGGTAGGATGGTTCAGTGGAGGGTAGGATGGTTCAGTGGAGGGTAGGATGGTTCAGTGAGGGTTAGGATGGTTCAGTGGAGGGTAGGATGGTTCAGTGGAGGGTAGGATGGTTCAGTGGAGGGTAGGATGGTTCTTACACTGAGTGTAAGAAGCTTGTGAGGTTTGTTTGTCATCTTAGTTCATGATACAGTAAGAAATTATCAACAATCCTGCCAGAGTGGAAAAAAAAATGCTTTCTATTTCACACTTGTTTGACAGGATGGTAGTATCTCCCTGGATGGTAGTACCTCCCTGGATGGTAGTACCTCCCTGGATGGTAGTACCTCCCTGGATGGTAGTACCTCCCTGGATGGTAGTACCTCCTGGATGGTAGTACCTCCCTGGATGGTAGTACCTCCCTGGATGGTAGTACCTCCCTGGATGGTAGTACCTCCCTGGATGGTAGTACCTCCCTGGATGGTAGTACCTCCCTGGATGGTAGTTCCTCCCTGGATGGTAGTACCTCCCTGGATGGTAGTACCTCCCTGGATGGTAGTACCTCCCTGGATGGTAGTACCTCCTGGATGGTAGTACCTCCCTGGATGGTAGTACCTCCCTGGATGGTATTACCTCCCTGGATGGTAGTACCTCCTGATGGTAGTACCTCCTGGATGGTAGTACCTCCCTGGATGGTAGTACCTCCCTGGATGGTAGTACCTCCTGGATGGTAGTACCTCCCTGGATGGTAGTACCTCCTGATGGTAGTACCTCCTGGATGGTAGTACCTCCCTGGATGGTAGTACCTCCCTGGATGATAGTACCTCCCTGGATGGTAGTACCTCCCTGGATAGTAGTACCTCCCTGGATGGTAGTACCTCCCTGGATGGTTGTACCTCCCTGGTTGATAGTACCTCTCTGGATGATAGTACCTCCCTGGATGGTAGTACCTGCCAGGATGGTAGTACCTCCCTGGATGGTAGTACCTCCCTGGATGGTAGTACCTCCCTGGATGGTAGTACCTCCCTGGATGGTAGTACCTCCCTGGATGGTAGTACCTCCCTGGATGGTAGTACCTCCCTTGATGGTAGTACCTCCCTGGATGGTAGTACCTCCCTGGATGGTAGTACCACCTTCCAAGTCTTTTGGTTTCGTAGGGAGTGATTTGTGTGGGCAGGTTAGGGACCAGTCCCTCCAGGATCTTCCAGGTGTAGATTATGATGTATCTCTCTCGCCTGCGCTCCAGTGAGTATAATTCAAAATAATTGATGAATGGAACAGTCTATCTAGTAGGGTGACTGAAGCTAAAACGTTGGGTAGTTTCAAGTTTAGGTTGGTATCACATTGTCAAATGTGGTACCACCTTCGACTGCTACACCTCACCTGCCTACAGTACATTATTATTGTTAATGTTACAGTTGTGATTATTATTATTATTATTATTATTATTATTATTAAAGTAATATGAAGTGGTAATCCTGTGAATCACTGAGTACAAAGACAGGTGAAGGCTCGAACCTCTGTCTAGTATTGGCGAGGCAGCAACACTGCCCTGGAAGTTAAGCTTCTCCCCTCCCTCCTCCTAATCCTCCCCTCTCCCCCATCTCAAATGACGGAAAATGGCAGGCGGGGAAGAGATGGTAGGGAGGAGGAAGAAAGAAGGTAAGTCTTCCAAGAATAGAGCGAACATGAAGGACGGTCATTTGCAAAGAGAAAGTTTGCAAGTTGCAAGGGGGGAAAGTAGGAAAGTTTGGGCCATGTTATGACCCCTCACCCCCCCCCCTTTCCACCTCCCCCTCCTACCCCCAGCGGGGGAATTTATCGGGGAAAAGAGAAGATGGAAAGAGAAAAATTCGAGGAAATAAGAAAATTTAATAGGGGATAATTTAAGCGAGTGAGAGAGAGAGAGAGAGAGAGAGAGAGAGAGAGAGAGAGAGAGAGAGAGAGAGGGAGAGGGAGCAGGAGGGAAGAGGGGGGAGGGGGTTCGTTCTCACCTTGTTATTTCGCAAAGGTTAGGATCCAGCTTCTGGTTAGGTTGGGTTGGGTTGGGTTGGGTTGGGTTGGGTTGGGTTAGCTCTCTTATAAAACTCATCTGTATAGTATCTGCAAAGTTAAACCAGTAGTGTAAACCAGTTAAACCAGCAGCCTAACAGTAAGACAGAGAGCGAAGTACCAGTCATAACAGCATGTTACACTTCACAATACAAGACCACCTTGTGTAGCCAGGTGGCACAAACACTTCACAATACAAGACCACCTTGTGTAGCCAGGTGGCACAAACACTTCACAATACAAGACCACCTTGTGTAGCCAGGTGGCACAAACACTTCACAATACAAGACCACCTTGTGTAGCCAGGTGGCACAAACACTTCACAATACAAGACCACCTTGTGTAGCCAGGTGGCACAAACACTTCATAATACAAGACCACCTTGTGTAGCCAGGTGGCACAAACACTTCACAATACAAGACCACCTTGTGTAGCCAGGTGGCACAAACACTTCACAATACAAGACCACCTTGTGTAGCCAGGTGGCACAAACACTTCACAATACAAGACCACCTTGTGTAGCCAGGTGGCACAAACACTTCACAATACAAGACCACCGTGTGTAGCCAGGTGGCACAAACACTTCACAATACAAGACCACCTTGTGTAGCCAGGTGGCACAAACACTTCATAATACAAGACCACCTTGTGTAGCCAGGTGGCACAAACACTTCACAATACAAGACCACCTTGTGTAGCCAGGTGGCACAAACACTTCACAATACAAGACCACCTTGTGTAGCCAGGTGGCACAAACACTTCACAATACAAGACCACCTTGTGTAGCCAGGTGGCACAAACACTTCACAATACAAGACCACCTTGTGTAGCCAGGTGGCACAAATACTTCACAATACAAGACCACCTTGTGTAGCCAGGTGGCACAAACACTTCACAATACAAGACCACCTTGTGTAGCCAGGTGGCACAAACACTTCACAATACAAGACCACCTTGTGTAGCCAGGTGGCACAAATACTTCACAATACAAGACCACCTTGTGTAGCCAGGTGGCACAAACACTTCACAATACAAGACCACCTTGTGTAGCCAGGTGGCACAAACACTTCACAATACAAGACCACCTTGTGTAGCCAGGTGGCACAAACACTTCACAATACAAGACCACCTTGTGTAGCCAGGTGGCACAAACACTTCACAATACAAGACCACCTTGTGTAGCCAGGTGGCACAAACACTTCACAATACAAGACCACCTTGTGTAGCCAGGTGGCACAAACACTTCACAATACAAGACCACCTTTGTAGCCAGGTGGCACAAATACTTCAAATACAAGACCACCTTGTGTAGCCAGGTGGCACAAACACTTCACAATACAAGACCACCGTGTGTAGCCAGGTGGCACAAACACTTCACAATACAAGACCACCTTGTGTAGCCAGGTGGCACAAACACTTCACAATACAAGACCACCTTGTGTAGCCAGGTGGCACAAACACTTCACAATACAAGACCACCGTGTGTAGCCAGGTGGCACAAACACTTCACAATACAAGACCACCGTGTGTAGCCAGGTGGCACAAATACTTCACAATACAAGACCACCTTGTGTAGCCAGGTGGCACAAATACTTCACAATACAAGACCACCGTGTGTAGCCAGGTGGCACAAACACTTCACAATACAAGACCACCGTGTGTAGCCAGGTGGCACAAACACTTCACAATACAAGACCACCTTGTGTAGCCAGGTGGCACAAACACTTCACAATACAAGACCACCGTGTGTAGCCAGGTGGCACAAAAGAACACCTCGGCCGACAGGTCCAGCACTCACGCTATTAGTGGATTAAACTAGACAACTATTGCAGCAGTGGGGGCCACAGAACTGCTATGTTCTGAAGTGCCAGTTAGTTTGTCGAGATGCCAGTGTGTGTGATGAAGGTTGAATAAACTGTAATGTACTGAGCTCACACACTGAGGTCTGTTGGTCGATTCCCCTTATGGGTGGAAATATTTGGGAGTGTTTCCTTAAGACACCTGGCGTCCCTTGTCACCTAGCAAAAAGTAGGTACCTGGGTGTTAGTCACTGGTGTAAGGTCGCATCCTGGAGGACAAAATTAACCTAAGCTGCCAGAAATGTTCTGCATAACAAGGGGCTTTCTATATAGTATGTCAGTGATGTCAGCTATGGTCTGTATAAGTTGTATCATGAACTGGTAGAAATAAAGATTATTATTATTATTATTATTATCATTATCATTATCATTATTATTATTATTATTATTATTATTATTATTATTATTATTATTATTATTATTATTATTATTATTATTATTATTATTATTATTATTATTATTATAAAACACTGCATTTTTCCCAGGCGTTCCTAATACTCAAGATATTTTAATACTAATGCGGACAGTATACGATCACTACATATTTTTTCCAGGTCCAGTATCTCCCCATCCTGGAAAGGCACAACACGCCTGGAATATACGTATCATAATTGGTCTCTCTTGTTTTGAAAATACTCTTAATCAGCCCTCACCTTCCTGGTCTTTGCTGCATTTGCCTTTCTGTATTTCCCAAATGACAGACTTTCCCATGTAACTGTACCAAGGTTTTCTACCTGTTGTTTATGCTCTGTATGGTCTGTCTGCATTCTGGTTGAAAACTGTGATGACTTGGATGAAGTGGTGATGGAGGCAGATTCATTACACTGATTCAAGTATAGATATGATATGGCCCAAGAGGCCAGAAATCAGTGAAGTTTGTGCACCTGCAGCCCCGAGTTTCTTGACGAGAAATGATCTTACGTATACCATAAGAAATATAAGAAATGAGGAACACTTCAGTTGTAGTAGTTGTGAAGGTCATGTAGATGTCAGACACTGCAACATCATGGAATCTTGGTTCAGAGGACATCTACATGACCTTCACGGCTACTACAACTAACCCATTCCTTTGGGTATGACCTACTTCCACTGGGGAATCCCGCCTACCAGTGACTATGCCCTCGTCTGCCACCCGTCCCTATCCACCTGACGCCTATATAAGCGCCAGCAACCTTGTCTGTGCTCCACAATCTCCACAACTACGATTACAGTAACAGTCTTAAAACTGTGCAAAAGTCTAATGCCATGTTTATTCAACTGATAGAGTTTATCCACCTAATTGGGTGGGTGTGAGTTGGACCTGACTAGCTTGTGCTAATAGTTCAGATGCCGTGCTCCTCCCTTAAGTGAATGTGACCTGACCTGACTAGGTTAAGGCATTGGCTTAAGCCGGTGGGAGAATTGGACCTGCCTCGCATGGGCCAGTAGGCCTGCTGCAGTATTCCTTCTTTATGTTCTTATATTTCCAGAATACTGAGAAAGTTGCAACGAACAAACCAATGATTGAACAAAATATAACATAATCAAGTTTCACAAACATAGTTCTGATTTCAATTGGGATATAAGTCAAGGATTATATAAATTAGATTTTATAATACATAAAATTAGTGAGGATTATAAGCTATGTTGACAAAGTCCCCCCGACAAATTAACCTGACATGTGACCCCGAGCAAAAATATCAAAACAATGGAGATGTGTTGCCCAGTGACGTCACTGACACAGAGACTGCACATGTGATGTCACATCTCCTATATAACCCATCTCTTCTTTTATTACTAAAGTCAGAAATTACAAAAACACTTGGATACTAGTATTCAAAGTGGTTATATATATATATATATATATATATATATATATATATATATATATATATATATATATATATATATATATATATATATATAATATATATATATATATATATATATATATATATATATATATATAACAAATATTAACAGGTATATACTGCTCAAATTGGTCACCATATCGTAGAAAAAAAAATGAGGACTTTTCGTGCGTGTCAACTGTGCGAATGACGTCACTCTTCATTACAGGAATATAGGAGAAAAAATGGCGATAAAAACACAAAATTAGCCAATTTATCCCTTGCATATTTTACCATTGTTTCTTTTTTTTGAGCCACGTGAATGAAAAATATTATTACATTGGTTTTAATAAACAGTGGAGGTGATAAAACAGGAGAGCGAAGGAAAATTACGATGTTTAGGGGAAGTGCTCAACCCTAGAGAGTGGGGGGGGGGATGAGGCTTCATCCAGGGAAGAGGAAGGTAACTCCATCTCCTTGGAGCGAGAGCCCCTCTTCCCGGCATCACGTGAGAAAAATACGGTACTATCACTTCAATACAGTATTACAGTAATGTGCAAATTAATTTGGACAGGAGTAAATTTTGTGATTATCTCATAATGTCTTAGTCTCCGTCTTAATTAATGTAGTTTGGGTTCTTTTCTTTTCATAAGAGTTTGCTAACGAGTTCTGGCCACCATCCACTGTAGTGTTACCTTGATACTCTCGTCAGTGCTACAACAGCTGTTGTTCTGTAAGGCAATTCCTGCAAGCGTGCTCCATGAGTGAATGTGGTCAGTCGATCATAAGGGATGGACGACAGATGAATGGAGAAAAGTTATATTTTCAGATGAGGCGCATTTTGAAGTACATGGGTACAGATCAGTGGTAGTGAGACGGAGCAAAAGCGAACCTCTTCGTAATGGACACATTCAACAAGCACCAAAACACTGCTGATGGCCCTGGTTTGTTATTGTTGAGGGAACGATGAACAGTGACAAATACAAGGCAGTCCAGGCAACTCATTTACATATCATTGTGGATAGAGACTTATCTGATGTAGAAGGCATTTCCCAGCAGGATCTTGCTCCATGCAACACTTCCAGAAAAATGCTGACATTCTACGAAGAGAGTGAGCTAAGCATTCTATATTAGCCTGGCAACTCTGCTGACCTCAACACAATTGAGAATCTTTGGGAGATAACCAAACACAGGATCATGAAACAAGACTGTTCAACTGTGGAGAAGCTAATTGTTACTGTTATTAGGACCTGATACCACAACGAAGAACTTGCCAAAATGTGTTCAACATTGGTCGATGCTATGCCAGAGTGTGTAGCAATAATTATAACAGCAAAGGGTAGTCATATCTCTTATTAAATCAATTATCTGTCATATCGTTGCTGTTTTTTTTTTCAAATAAACATTAATTTTCAATATAAATGTCTTACTTCATCACTGTCCTGATAAATATACCCACTACTGTACCACATCAATACGGTACTACCACTTCCATACAGTAACTACCAGTTCATCACAACACTACCAGTTCAACACAGCACTACCAGTTCAACACAGCACTACCAGTTCAACACAGCACTACCAGTTCAACACAAGACTGCCAGTTCAACACAGCACTACCAGTTCAACACAACACTACCAGTTCAACACAGCACTACCAGTTCAACACAGCACTACCAGTTCAACACAACACTACCAGTTCAACACAGCACTACCACTTCAACACAAGACTGCCAGTTCAACACAGCACTACCAGTTCAACACAGCACTACCACTTCAACACAACACTACCAGTTCAACACAGCACTACCAGTTCAACACAACACTACCAGTTCAACACAGCACTACCACTTCAACACAAGACTACCACTTCAACACAGCACTACCACTTCAACACAAGACTACCACTTCAACACAAGACTACCAGTTCAACACAACACTACCAGTTCAACACAGCACTACCACTTCAACACAAGACTACCACTTCAACACAAGACTACCACTTCAACACAGCACTACCACTTCAACACAGCACTACCACTTCAACACAAGACTACCACTTCAACACAAGACTACCAGTTCAACACAACACTACCACTTCAACACAGCACTACCACTTCAACACAAGACTACCACTTCAACACAAGACTACCACTTCAACACAGCACTACCACTTCAACACAGCACTAACAGTTCAACACAGCCCTTCACATACATTATGTTATACTTGCTCCACGTAGGGTTGTTCCACAAACACACATACGGAGCCAAGTACAATGTGTACAATGTCTGTGTGGAAACACTGAGAATCTAGCTTATGCATGTGAATGAGAGAACGAGCAAGAAATGTTATAGAGAAATTTGCACGTAAATCAAGTTCCCTTTTGTAATCATTCAGGCAATTAAGAGTTTGAAAGGATAATTAAGCGAGCCAATCAATATTAAGTCTGTAGCAGTAAGTGGTGTCTGCAACTTGCCAGAAAGGGATAGGTAAGTGGGCGTCTGCCTCTGGTGGCAGACAATGAACTTCTCAAATGGGAAATCAACTCATCGTCTGCCAAACAACGTTCTGTTGTTTGGTTTGTGATGAATTCAGGGGGTGATGTGTTTGTGGTTGCTACCTTGTCCATAATTACTATCGCATTTGTTTTGTCTGTCTCGTAAGGTGAAGTCCAGGATCTTCCCTTAATTCATGGTATAACTTAACAAATCTTTGATGACAATTGTTGTTGTAGATGTCTGAGGTGTTTTCAACTTACAAGCTTAACCTTCTAATAATAGTAATAATAATAATAATAATAATAATAATAATAATAATAATGAAGGATAATCATATCACATAAGGAAATATAATTAGAGGTGATACGATCATCTCGTCACGTCATCCTGGCAGTGTCATGACTATATATGTCTGATTATTCCGCTTCCCTTCACTGAGCAACCTCTGAGAGTAATTAATTGATCAACACCCTTTGGTGGGAGAGGAAGAAGGGGAGTATGAGTACGTGGAAGAACACGGGAGTACATGGGAAGACACGGGAGTATACAGGAGAGAATGAGTACATGGGAGAACACGGGAGTACATAGGAGGACATAGGAGTACATAGGAGGACACGGGACTAATTGGGAAGACACGGGAGTACATGGAAAAACCTGGGAAAAAATGGGAGGACATGGGAAAGACAGATAACAGAAAATTTGAAGTCCATACTTGTTGAAATCAACTATTTACTTCTACGTGGATTAGGGACTATCATATACTATCTAGGTGTACTATTCAAGGATGATAAAGCAGCAGGCTCTCTCCTTACCCTTCACTCCCTCCGAGTACTGATGGTATGAAAACAGGGCCAAAATACATCATACCATATTTCCAGTGTAGCATGATGTGCAAAACGGGGGGAGGGGGTGAAGTTGAACGATAGCTCTAGGCCTTTCGTATTGCAATCAACACATCATCAGGAGCTTGCAATGTTGCATAAATGAGCAGGAAGTGCAGGTAGAATAGTTCAAGGGAACGACTCCAACTGGAGATAGTACACTGATAAACTTCAAGAATTCCCCTGGCTTATTCAAAATGTTGTTTAGCATTTCTGGTGTTCCTCTCTCTCTGTGTCTCTCCTCTCTCTCTCTCTCTCTCTCTCTCTCTCTCTCTCTCTCTCTCTCTCTCTCTCTTCTCTCTCTCTCTCTCTCTCTCTCTCTCTCTCTCTCTCTCTCTCAGGTAATTTAAACTTTAAGGTTACCAGTCAAGTTGAAATCTCTTAAATGCATTCTTCTTGTCCCAATGCTCCCAACCAGTGGTCTTGTTTCCAGTGGTCCCAACCAGTGGTCTTGTTTCCAGTGGTCCCAACCAGTGGTCTTGTGTCCAGTGGTCCCAACCAGTGGTCTTGTTTCCGGTGGTCCCAACCAGTGGTCTTGTGTCCAGTGGTCCCAACCAGTGGTCTTGTGTCCAGTGGTCCCAACCAGTGGTCTTGTTTCCGGTGGTCCCAACCAGTGGTCTTGTTTCCGGTGGTCCCAACCAGTGGTCTTGTTTCCGGTGGTCCCAACCAGTGGTCTTGTTTCCGGTGGTCCCAACCAGTGGTCTTGTGTCCAGTGGTCCCAACCAGTGGTCTTGTTTCCAGTGGTCCCAACCAGTGGTCTTGTGTCCAGTGGTCCCAACCAGTGGTCTTGTTTCCGGTGGTCCCAACCAGTGGTCTTGTTTCCGGTGGTCCCAACCAGTGGTCTTGTTTCCGGTGGTCCCAACCAGTGGTCTTGTTTCCGGTGGTCCCAACCAGTGGTCTTGTTTACGGTGGTCCCAACCAGTGGTCTTGTTTCCGGTGGTCCCAACCAGTGGTCTTGTTTCCGGTGGTCCCAACCAGTGGTCTTGTTTCCAGTCTTCCTCTCATTCGTCTCACGTTTTATCTTTCCTGGCATCTTACTCGATATTTAGGAGAGAGAGAGAGAGAGAGAGAGAGAGAGAGAGAGAGAGAGAGAGAGAGAGAGAGAGAGAGAGAGAGAGAGAGAGAGAGAGAGAGAGAGAGAGAGAGAGAGAGAGAGAGAGAGAGAGAGAGAGAGAGAGAGAGAGAGAGAGAG
>WNWK01010059.1:60000-72628 GCA_009830355.1 Cherax destructor
TCAGGGAAAGTCACATTGACTTCACTGGGTTAACGTCTATATAACGTACGATTTTATGTGCCCATTGCTACGAATTTTTACCTGGTCCAATGCAAGGGATACCACAATCTGATTCACAATGACAGACCTGAATGCAGGTCGTAATATGATTACTGAAATCTGATTTACACTGCCACGTTCTACCACATCGCATGTGAACCTGACTCCTGTTTTAATAAAACACAAATAACGTCCAGGAAGGTGAAATATCAGATATCAACAAGTTACTTAAAACTGATTTATTGTCTAGGGGTTACTCATGCCTGAAGAAATACAATTTTAATTTACAGTATAAAATGGAGAGCTTAGTAGATCACTCCTATGAGATCAGTCAGCTTTTCGGCAGTCCAGCTAGCAAGTGCTCAACCAAAGCTCCAACTCTGTGCTCAACCAAGGCAGCTAGCAAGTGCTCAACCAAAGCTCCAACTCTGTGCTCAACCAAGACGCCTCACCAAGTCCTCTCTCACAGAGGTACCAGTTCTACACCCGACAAGAGACTCTCTCTCTCTCTCTCTCTCTCTCTCTCTCTCTCTCTCTCTCTCTCTCTCTCTCTCTCTCTCTCTCTCTCTCTCTCTCTCTCTCCTTCTGTTCTCACCTCCTGTCTCTTTTACCTTCCCAACTTTAATAAAAAAAACTCTGTTTCTCATCCCAGCCAAAGGTAAATAATTCGTACGTATTCTGTTCATACACTATATTATATAAGACATATTCTATCTTCAAAAATACATAAAAAAATGGAACAGAGTATTAGATCAGGAAAATTTTCCTTAGACAACCTAGTAAGTTGTTCTTAGAAGTAAAGGAGATAAGGCCAAAACTCCCGGTACTTTTTGGTAACTGAGTCGATAAGGACAAAACTTAAAGCAGATGGACCTTGTTAACAGAAGACAGGCATACTGAATTACACATACACACACAATATACAAATTAAGAAGAACACACACATATATGTACATACAGGAGCTCTGAATGGACCCCTGTAACCACAATAAATATACCAAGTGTTGCATATGTGTCTAATTTACCAACTCGTCGGTTCTCTGAACCATTCATTTACATCCTGTCTGACACAGCAACATCTTGGTATCTTAATACAGGGAATTCTTCGCTTGCCTATTCCTTGGGCACGACCTACTTCCACATTGGTCAAATGTGACACCTCCTACGACTGCTGCACCTCTCCTGCCTACAGTATATAAGCTGCCTCTTCGCACATATGCTGTATTCTATTCAAGATTGATGGACTGACAACATCGACTCAAGGTTGAGGGACTGATTACCTCAAACTCCTCCTGTTCTTCACGATTCTCCTTTGTATGGACTGATGAAGCCACTGTGTGGCGAAACGTTTCCTCAATAAAGATACCCAAGTGTTGTATATGTGTCTAATTTATCAACCACAATTAGGTGAGTACATACACACACTCGCCCTTTCATGGTAAATACAATTAAACAAGATTATCAACATGAAATGCACCCAGGCAGATTCAGACACACAAGAGCATCATTGCTTGTAATTCCATGGTGTCAGCTCCTATTTATCTCTCTCTCTCTCTCTCTCTCTCTCTCTCTCTCTCTCTCTCTCTCTCTCTCTCTCCCTTCTCTGTGACTATACATACCTACGTATGTTGGGTGAGACTTAAAGTTAGAAGATTCTGCTGTACAGACCTGGCTATGAGAGCACGCATCACACTGTACACAACACAGCACTAACACTGTACACAATACAGCACTTACACTGTACACAACACAGCACTAATACTGTACACAACACAACACTAACACTGTACACAACACAGCACTAACACTGTACACAACACAGCACTAACACTGTACACAACACAGCACTAACATTGTACACAACACAGCACTAACACTGTACACAACACAGCACTAACACTGTACACAACACAGCACTAACATTGTACACAACACAGCACTAACACTGTACACAACACAGCACTAACACTGTACACAACACTAGCACTAACACTGTACACAACACAGCACTAACACTGTACACAACACAGCACTAACACTGTACACAACACAGCACTAACACTGTACACAACACAGCACTAACACTGTACACAACACAGCCTAACACTGTACACAACACAGCACTAACACTGTACACAACACAGCACTAACACTGTACACAACACAGCACTAACACTGTACACAACACAGCACTAACACTGTACACAACACAGCACTAACACTGTACACAACACAGCACTAACACTGTACACAACACAGCACTAACACTGTACACAACACAGCACTAACACTGTACACAACACAGCACTAACACTGTACACAACACAGCACTAACACTGTACACAACACAGCACTAACACTGTACACAACACAGCACTAACACTGTACACAACACAGCACTAACACTGTACACAACACAGCACTAACACTGTACACAACACAGCACTAACACTGTACACAACACAGCACTAACACTGTACACAACACAGCACTAACACTGTACACAACACAGCACTAACACTGTACACAACACAGCACTAACACTGTACACAACACAGCACTAACACTGTACACAACACAGCACTAACACTGTACACAACACAGCACTAACACTGTACACAACACAGCACTAACACTGTACACAACACAGCACTAACACTGTAACAACACAGCACTAACACTGTACACAACACAGCACTAACACTGTACACAACACAGCACTAACACTGTACACAACACAGCACTAACACTGTCACACAGACTAACATGTCACAACACAGCACTAACACTGTACACAACACAGCACTAACACTGTACACAACACAGCACTAACACTGTACACAACACAGCACTAACACTGTACACAACACAGCACTAACACTGTACACAACACAGCACTAACACTGTACACAACACAGCACTAACACTGTACACAACACAGCACTAACACTGTACACAACACAGCACTAACACTGTACACAACACAGCACTAACACTGTACACAACACAGCACTAACACTGTACACAACACAGCACTAACACTGTCCAACAGCACTAACACTGTCACACACAGCACTAACACTGTACACAACACAGCACTAACACTGTACACAACACAGCACTAACACTGTATCACAACACAGCACTAACACTGTAATACACAACACAGCACTAACACTGTACACAACACAGCACTAACACTGTACACAACACAGCACATAACACTGTACACAACACAGCACTAACACTGTACACAACACAGCACTAACACTGTACACAACACAGCACTAACATTGTACACAACACAGCACTTACACTGTACACAACACAACATTAACACTACACAACACAGCACTTACACTGTACACAACACAACACTTAACACTACACAACACAGCACTAACACTGTACACAACACAACACTAACACTACACAACACAGCACTACCACTATACACAACACAGCACTTACACTGTACACAACACAACATTAACACTACACAACACAGCACTACACTGTACACAACACAGCACTAACACTGTACACAACACAGCACTAACACTAGTACACAACACAGCACTACACTGTACACAACACAACTAACACTACACAACACAGCACTAACACTGTACACAACACAACACTAACACTACACAACACAGCACTACCACTATACACAACACAGCACTTACACTGTACACAACACAACACTAACACTACACAACACAGCACTAACACTGTACACAACACACTACACTGACACAACACAGCACTAACACTGTACACAACACAGCACTAACACTGTACACAACACAGCACTAACACTGTACACAACACAGCACTAACACTGTACACAACACAGCACTACCACTTACACAACACAGCACTTACACTGTACACAACACAACACTTAACGACTACCACAGCAACATGACACTAACACTACACAACACAGCACTACCACTATACACAACACAGCACTTACACTGTACACAACACAACACTAGCACTACACAACACAGCACTAACACTGTACACAACACAACACTAACACTACACAACACAGCACTTACACTGATACACAACACAGCACTTACACTGTACACAACACAACACTAGCACTACACAACACAGCACTAACACTGTACACAACACAACACTAACACTACACAACACAGCACTACAACTATACACAACACAGCACTTACACTGTACACAACACAACACTAACACTACACAACACAGCACTACACTGTACACAACACAACACTAACACTACACAACACAGCACTACCACTATACACAACACTTCTAGAGGCAACAATTACTTCACATATTATTTAGATACATAAATATTAAAAGAGAGTTATATACAGAGTCAGGGTTGGTCTTCAGAGTTAATCTAGCATTGACGTCACTCTCTGCTAGAACACTGACAAGCCAACATTCATATATAGACATTAAGCTGCACTGTAACTTTCAAATATTAATCTGTGAGAATGGACGGGAGAATGGTCGGGGAGTCGAACAGTGGTCACGTGTATAGCAAGCTTAATGCTATCACCACTCGACCACAGAATTTACAACCATGTCAGAGAAGTGCTGGTTGCAAAATCATCCTATCGTAAGATTATGGCACTGGGGTTGCTATAGACAAGGGCCACGGTTCGACTCCTCGTCCATCTGTCTGTTTCTACATTACGACTTATTTTGGCTTTATTAAGTAATCTATATGAATGGTTCACAGCTAAACCAACCTAACTAAACCAATACCCCAAAATTCATTCTTATATATAAATCACGACCCTAGATGTTTGTTAATTGTGATCAAAACCAATCAACTACACGAGGGTCATTAAGACTGACATAACCTGTTCATTACCAATCAAATAACACCTTAATCCCCCAAAACAAGAGTAAAAGTAAACTCTTAGTATATGTATACTGAGAGACATACACCTCTGTTGCTGTCTTGCAATACTGCATAGCTCCTGACGACGAACGACAGTGTGAAAGATCTGGATAAATATTTCCATCCCCATGTGGCTTGTTCTGCATTGTTAAAATCTCCTGTTCGTGACTGTATTGCATATATATATATATATATATATATATATATATATATATATATATATATATATATATATATATGTATGTATGTTATGTTATGGTTGAACAGTGGCAGATGCTGCTCACTCTATATAAATCTTGAAAATAATTAACCTCGGCGCCTGTAAACTAAACAGTGTATAATTTAGTCACATTAGATGCATTACAAAAATGGGAGTCGTGGCTACCAGGACCTTGAAGCCAAGTCACCGGTGTTTATGTCTTCAAAATAATGACAACGGAATGAAGAATAGAAAGTCACAATACCGTGACTGCAACAACACACAAATAAGCCTCACATAGGATTGAGATGAGCTTACCACGACGTTTCGGTCCCACTTGGACCACTTAGTGGTGTGACTAGTTAATGGTCGAAGTAGGACCGAAACGTCGTCATTAGTTTCGTCCTCCTATGTGCGGGTTATTTGTGGATAATGCCAACAGAAATCTTGGCTTCCTTTTGAAAAGTGTAAGTAACAGAGGTTGTAAGGTTCTAACTCAATACTGCATTGGTAAGATCTCTTGCACATGCGACACTGTTCTGGCTTCCGTGTGACAGAGCGGACATGACTTTATACCGTATTTTCCGCCATATAAGGCGCGTTTCCCCCCCTCCCCACTCTTGGAAAATCATCCTGCGCCTTATATGAGTTCTTGTTCTTGTTTGTTTCCTCTTATCTCCATGGGGAAGTGGAACAGAATTCTTCCTCCGTAAGTCATGCGTGTCGTAAGTCATGCGTGTCTGGGATCCTCTTCAACAGAAGAGGATCCCAGAAGGGGGTCGAAATATACAGATCAATCAATCTTGCGAGTTTCTGGCTCCATATGAGGTTATCTTTGGTATGGCCTTATTTAGACTATGCTGCTAAAGTCTGGTCTGTCCATTAAGAGTGGACTTAAATGCGCTGGTAATCCTAGAGAGAAGTCGACCCCATGTATCAGAAGTCTTCCTTACCTGAACAAAGATAACAAGAGTTATCTGCCGTGTCGGGAATATTTTCCGTGAAGATATCCCAGGAAAGGCATAACGAGGGGATACCTTATTGAGATCTTCAAGAGGAAGACAGGTTTATCTCTCCAATAGCTAGATGAGAACTGTGTCTTCCTAGTATGGTCATTGGATCAGCTGAAGTGATCTATATGTTGTCTGTATACACCACATAATACTGGAACCTGCAAAATTTCCAAAACATTAGCATGCGGTCAGTAGTAACAGCCTGGTTGATCAGACCCTGATCCACCACGAGGCCTGGTCTCAGACCGAGCCGCGGGGGCGTTGACCCCCGAAACCCTCTGAAGGGTATACATGATACTCAACCAGGCAAAGCACTACCTACCCAGCAACACAGGAATCACATGACCTCATTGACCTCAACTGAAATGTTATTTTTCAGGTCACCATGGGTCACACCTCACTCTCTGGACCGAAACGTTCTCTAATATGTCCTAGTATTTACTCACGTGTCTTGGTGGAAGAGAAACTGACGTACGTCAAAACTGTTCAGTATATTCATTGTTTTCCCAGACAAGTAATGCAGAATGACTCGCAGTAACGGAAGTTAGACAGCTACAAGATGGTGTTTTAGACACATGTGCGACATCTGGGTATCTTTATTTGTAGACGACTACGGTGTTCGTCACCAACTCCAAGACTCAGGGACTGATTGCCTCATCTTTTGTATATAGTTCTACAGTCTTTCAATTATGTCCTTGAACTTGTGTTGATAAAGCCACTGGATGGTGAAACGTCTACAATATAGATACCCAGATGTTGCACATGTGTCTAATTTATCATTTCTTTGTCGTAATGGCTGCAAAAAATGATCTTAGTTAATTTATCAAAGAAATCGAGAAAGTCTGCGAACAGACTTACGCCGGAAGTTTAGCAGCGTATAAGTTTCTTAAAGGTAATCGTGTGAATCACTTGAAGACGCAAAGCAAGATATATTTCGACTTGAGAAGAACCTGCCTAGTATGGGCCAGTAGGCCTGCTGCAGTGCTCCTCCTTTATGTTCTTCTAAGAGTTTTCTAAGTAAAACAAAATCAGATAGTAGAACATCACCTTAGACATTTACATGTGTGTGACCTGATTCCCAGGTCACTCTGACCAGAGGCGTCAGTTTAACCACTCGGTTAACTGATTGGTGATGGTGGTGCGTCTGGTCAGAGTGACTTGGAGATCAGTTCTTAGGCCTATAAAGATGTATTTTAGCAGCAGTAATATTTGAGGTATCCCCTATATACGACAACCCCAGCCTCCTCCACCTCCACACTCTCAACAGGCCCACCAACTGCACTAATATCTGTACTAGTAACTCTACTAATGGTTAAACTAATAACTGTACTAATAATTAAACTAGTAACTGTATTAGAAGCTGTACTAGGAGATTTAGTAGTTGACCTTGTAGCTGTACTAGTAACTGGACTAGGTGACCTAGTAGTCATACTAGTAATTGGACTTTCAAAAAGCAAGGGAGGTGCACCCCAAATCCACTCATGAGATTTCAAACTTAAATTGCGTGAAAGAGGTTAGGTATGATTCTAGTGTGGGTAGGTACGCTAACACGTTGACCTTATGTGATTCTAGTGCGGGTAGGTACGCTAACACCATGACCTCATGTGATTCTAGTGTGGGTAGGTACGCTAACACCTTGACCTCATGTGATTCTAGTGTGGGTTGGTACGCTTACACCTTGACCTCATGTGATTCTAGTGAGGGTAGGTACGCTAACCCCTCACATAAAAGTCTAGTGTGGGTAGGTACACTAACACCTCACATAAGAATCTAGTGAGGGTAGTAACATCTCACATAAGAGTCTAGTGAGGGTAGGTACGCTCGCATCAGCTCTCTGATAACCGCCATAAACAAAGAAAATCTCTTCTCCCTTATCGTTTCCCCTCATCATTTACCTTCATTTCCCCTCAGTCGTCTCTCCCCTCTCCTCCATTTGTCTGTTTCTTATCTCTGTTCTTCCTTCCTCTTTACCCCTCTCCTCTCCCCGCTATTTTCTCTCTATCTCCCCGTCCCCCCTTCCTGTTACGGAGTCATCGAGAGGAGAAATTGGGATAGCGGAGGTCGATTGATTTTTGAATGGACGAAATAGATTTCTGGCCACAGTTGAAGGATGGAGGTAAACATAGCGAAGCAGGCAGTGTTTGTGCTGGGTCCCTGGCCGTATGAGCGAGAGAGAGAGAGAGAGAGAGAGAGAGAGAGAGAGAGAGAGAGAGAGAGAGAGAGAGAGAGAGAGAGAGAGAGAGAGAGAGAGAGAGAGAGAGAGAATGCGGTGCTAAGAATCCTGGACAATTCTTTGCTGAGGATCTTCGAAGTCGCAGAGCGCACACATCGCTGACACTATTCTTGCAGCATTGCTCCCGGCGATATGCTCGGCACTGTGCTTACCCCCTCCCCCAGAGTTCTTCTCTTCGTTCTCAGTTTGCAGCCTGTGACAGCACAGTCTGTACTCCGTCACCGGTCTTCTTTCACCACCAGGATCATAACTCTTCTGTTGTAGCTACAGAGAAGTGATTACACAGACACCAGTAACATAACTCTGCTACTGTATTCACACATAGTTAATTACAGACACATGTTTACAAATACACATGTTTACAAATACACATGAACACACACATGTACACACACATGCTAACAAACACATATGTACACACACACATGCTAACAAACACACATGTACACACACATGCTAACAAACACACATGTACACACACATGCTAACAAACACACATGTACACACACATGCTAACAAACACATATGACCACACATATGCTAACAAACACACATGTAAACATACATGCTAACAAACACCCATGAATACACACACACACACACACACACACATGTAAACACACATGCTAACAAACACCCATGAACACACACACACACACACACACACATGTAAACACACATGCTAACAAACACCCATGAACACACACACACATGCTAACAAACACCCATGAACACACACACACACAGATGCTAACAAACACCCATGAACACACACACACATGCTAACAAACACCCATGAACACACACACACATGCTAACAAACACCCATGAACACACACACACATGCTAACAAACACCCATGAACACACACACACATGCTAACAAACACCCATGAACACACACACACACTAACAAACACCCATGAACACAACACACACATTAACAAACACCCATGAACACACACACGCTAACAAACACCCATGAACACACACACACACATGTTAACAAACACCCATGAACACACACACACACTAACAAACACCCATGAACACACACACACACATGCTAACAAACACCCATGAACACACACACACGCTAACAAACACCCATGAACACACACACTAACAAATACCCATGAACACACACACATGCTAACAAACACCCATGAACACACACACACACTAACAAACACCCATGAACACACACACACACTAACAAACACCCATGAACACACACACACACACACTAACAAACACCCATGAACACACACACATGCTAACAAAGACCCATAAACACACACACACACTAACAAACACCCATGAACACACACACACTAACAAACACCCATGAACACACACACACACACTAACAAACACCCATGAACACACACACACGCTAACAAACACCCATGAACACACACACACACTAACAAACACCCATGAACACACACACACACACACTAACAAACACCCATGAACACACACATACACTAACAAACACCCATGAACACACACACATGCTAACAAACACCCATGAACACACACACACATGCTAACAAACACCCATGAACACACACACACGCTAACAAACACCCATGAACACACACACACACTAACAAACACCAATGAACACACACACACGCTAACAAACACCCATGAACACACACACACACTAACAAACACCCATGAACACACACACACGCTAACAAACACCCATGAACACACACACATACACATGCTAACAAACACCATGAACACACACACACACACTAACAAACACCACGGAACACACACAAAATGCTAACAAACACCCATGAACACACACACATACACATGCTAACAAACACCCATGAACACACACACACACACTAACAAACACCACGGAACACACACACACATGCTAACAAACACCCATGAACACACACACACACACATGCTAACAAACACCCATGAACACACACACACACACTAACAAACACCCATGAACACACACACACGCTAACAAACACCCATGAACACACACACACGCTAACAATCACCCATGAACACACACACACACTAACAAACACCCATGAACACACACACACACTAACAAAAACCCATGAACACACACACACACTAACAAACACCCATGAACACACACACACGCTAACAAACACCCATGAACACACACACATACACATGCTAACAAACGCAGTTTAGACGCATACACACAAAACACAAACAAAATACTTTTCAAAGTCTTCAAAGAAGACAAAAAGAAAACAATGCTCACAATCAGCCTTCCTTCAGAAAATAAAATAAAATACAAATAAATAACAAAAAGAATAAAAGGCAAAGTAGGAAAAAAACAGCCTTTTAATTTTCTGTTTTGGTGGGTTTTTTTAGTCTCTAAGGAAGAAATCACAATACCTGCGTGATTGTAAATATATAATCGAAAGGTTATTTGCATTTTCTTGGTAGCGGGAATGAATGATAAGGCTTCGGAGGCTTCTTACTTTATTGGCGATAACGTGAGGGTACACAGGCATTGTGTTTGTGCCCATGGCCCGGGAGGGCCATGCCCAGCGAGGGAGAGAGGAGTAGGCCTTGTTGACTAAGTGATGCCTGGATGCCAAGTGAGAGAGAGGCAGGGGTGGGAAGGCTGGCATGCCCACCGGCTTGCCCTGGGAACCTATGAACTAGGCAAGGTTTACTGGCACAAATATTAAAAATAACAATGAAAATGGGAAAACACCGAAAATGAATGTGTTTACACACATATCTTCCTCTGAAGATGTGTGTGTAAGCTCACTCAGCCCACACACTGAGATCCGTGGTTCGATCCCCGGTACGGGTGGAAACATTAGGACGTGTTTCCTTAAGACACCTGCTGTCCCTTGTTCACCTAGCATAAACAGGTCCCGGGGGTGTTATTCGCCCGGGTGTGGGTCGATCCTGGAACAAAATTGCCCCATTGGAAATGCTCAACATAACAAGCGGCTTTCTATATAGTATTTCACTGATGTCAACTATGGTCTGTATACCTTGTACATGTACTTGTAAAACTAAATATTATTATTATTATTATTATTATTATTATTATTATTAATAATATTATTATTATTAATAATAATATTATTATTATTATTATTATTATTATTATTATCTTCCTCTGAAGATGTGTGTAAGCACATGAAAGCACTCACGTATTTTTTCCAATTATTAACTGGTATTTTTATATATTTTTACTGTATACAGGAAGGCCCGATATGCATTCTTCCTATGTTCCAGTGTTGGACTTTAAATTTACATTGTTCCACACGCCGGGAACAATCGCCTGCAGGTGGAACATAATGAACAATGGCTCAATTTAAAACCAACGAAAATGTGGAACATAGGAAAGAGGTGCGTAATGTGGGCCCTGTATATGTGGGTTCTGTATTGGAACTTGTTGTATATGTTATTCCCCTGTATATATATGGTCTGTATATGTGGGCCCTAATGTGGGGCCCTGCTGTATATGGGCCTGCTGATATGGTTCTGTATATGTGGTGCCTTGCTGTATATGTGGAACTTGTTTATATGTTTTCCCGCTATTAATGGGCCTGCTGTATATGTGGGCCCGCTGTTTTGTGGGCACTGCTGTATATTGGGTTCTCTGTCATGTGGACCCCAGTGGTGGAGCCTGTGTACATGTGGGGCCCTGCTGTATATGTGGGACCCTGCTATATGTGGGCCCTGCTGTATTGAGAAAGTGTTTATCTTCAGGTTGAGAGTGTGAGCCGAGCCTGCACCAGCATCCGAGCCTACTCTTTCACTCTCCAAAGGGCTCCCTAAAGCCACTTTCCATGTAAAACTTCTCTTTTTTACTACCTCCTCACCCCTTTTTGTATCCGGCCGACAAGAGAAAGTCTGGCGTCGACCTTATGGGGTTAGCATATAAATAACCCATTGCGGGGTCTTGGGAATCCTTGGGGTGTGGGAGAGCCGACGTAGCTCAGGGACCAGGGATGAGGTCAGTTGGGGGTAAACAAAACTGATACCAGCAGAGGTCGGGATGCAGCTCCTGGACTGATTTAGGGCTTGTAGATGGTAATTTGTTCTCAGGAAAAGGTGGCTGGGGAAGGTAGATTAGTGTGTGTGTGTGTTTATTAAAACCTTGTCCTCTGGGTGAGATGCAGCTCCTGGCCTCACTTCTCACTTGATTAGCAAGGTATTTCTTATTTTGTAGGAAAAATTTCCCAAAATTGA